>PITA01009258.1:0-78958 GCA_004023965.1 Spilogale gracilis | reverse complement strand
ACTTTCTCTACTTGGCCTATTTCACTCAGCATAATCTCTTCCAGTCCAGTCCATGTTGCTACAAAAGTTGAATATTCATCCTTTCTGATGGAGGCGTAGTATTCCATTGTATATGTGTGCCACATCTTCTTTATCCACTCATCTGTTGATGGGCACCTTGGCTCTTTCCACAGTTTGGCGACTGTGGCCATTGCTGTGATGAATATTGGGGACATATGGCCCTTCTTTTCACTACATCTGTATCTTTGGGGTAAATGCCCAGTAGTGCAATTGCAGGGTCATAGAGTAGCTCTATTTTTAATTTTTTAAGGAATCTCCACACTGTTTTCCAAAGCGGCTACACCAGTTTACATTCCCACCAACAGTGTAAGAGGGTTCCCCTTTCTCCGCGGCCTCTCCAACACTGTTGTTTGCATCTCAGTGTGGTTTTGATTTGAATTTCCCTGATAGCTAGTGACGATGAACATTTTTTCATGTGTCTGTTAGCCATTTGTATATCTTCTATGGAGAAGTGCCTCTTCATGTCTCTTGCCCATTTTTTGATGTGTTCATCTTTTTGGGTGTTGAGTTTGAGTTCTTTATAGATCTTGGATCCCAGCCCTATGTAGTGTCATTTGCAAATATCTTCTCCCATTCTGTGGGTTGCCTCTTTGTTTTGTTGACTGTTTCCTTTGCTGTACAGAAGCTTTTTATTTTGATGAAGTCCCAGAAGTTCATTTTTGCTTTTGTTTCCTTTGCCTTTGGAGACGTGTCTTGAAAGAAGTTACTGTGGCCGACGTCAAAGAGGTTACTGCCTATGTTGTCTTCCAGGATTTTGATGGATTCCTGCCTCACATTGAGGTCTTTCATCCATTTCGAGTTTGCCTTTGTGTGTTGTGTAAGAGAATGGTCTAGTTTCATTCTTCTATATGTAGCAAAACACATTCCTCTTAACAGGGG
Organism: Spilogale gracilis; assembly: GCA_004023965.1. Lineage (NCBI taxonomy): Eukaryota > Metazoa > Chordata > Mammalia > Carnivora > Mephitidae > Spilogale > Spilogale gracilis. The sequence goes on along the minus strand of PITA01009258.1, from coordinate 78,019 downwards.
CTCAGGATGCTCTAAACAAAACCCAATCCCCTGACAGTCCTTAAGAGCGTATTTTGTACTTTCCCTTTAAATTGCCTGCAGCTCTGTGGAGGAGATTGTCAAGACTCCTGAATGGTTAAATAAAGAGCTTAAAGTAATAAAACTGTACTAACAAGAACATTGCCATGCACACAAAGGATCCATAAATAAAGAGTTCTGCACCCAGTCATAGAAAAGAGGCTTGAGCAAGCGCTTTTCCCTTTGCAAAGTAAGTTATCTTTCTCTTTGATGCCAGACAAACTTCTGGCCATTGTATTAATAATGTAGCTTAAACTTTGTACACAACTCATCTAAGCCTTTCAATTGTTTTCTTATCTGTAAGACCTGCTTAAAAAACACCGTACCATTAGTCTACCCTTTATCGCCTAGGCGCCAAATGTTAAGAAACTGTAGAAAACCTTACTAATTAACATGTCCTTGGTCTGGCTGAAGGAGTTAACTCTGAATTGTAGATAGGTGCACCTGCAAAGACATGTTTCACTGATCAAAGCACTAGGTTTCTCTAACAAAGACACTTCTCTGTAAAGAAAATTTTCCTTTATGAGAATCTTTAACTTGTTGCCTATAAATAAAGACACTGAGAGCCAACAAGGCAGAGATGCCTGGCAGGAGATCGGAAAGGAATCTTTGGGGCTCTCTCTCGTTCTCGGTTCTCAATGACACTGTCCTTCCGTCAGGGACTCCTGGTTCAGCCCGAGCGGTCCTCCAACATTTGACACCTTTAACGACTCCCTCCATCCAGACTACCTTCCTCTCTTAGGAAAAGGAATGGACAAAGGTAAAGACGGAATGAGAGCAAAGACAGTCCCCAAACCAGGGGGAGAATCATAGTTTTTTGGAACCTAAAAGTTTCTATAAAACTACACTTTCCTAATTCTCTAGCTGGTTTGGGGACTGCTTTTAAGCTCTCATTCTCTCACTCCCTTACTTTTGTCCACTCCTGTGCTTCTCCCACTCAGGTATACATTTTTTCTCAGTGATCTAAGTCAATTCTGTGTCCATATCTTTGTGCCATCTCTGTGTTCTTGATCCATACTTCCAACTGCATAATTAGTATTTCCACATTCATATTCAAGACACCAAACCTAACTTATCCTCCCAGTCACATTTCTAGTAGACATTTATAGAATCTTTATCACATTTCAGGTATTTGGGCCCTGGGGACATTCAGAGAGTAAAACACAGCCCCTGTCCTTGAGGAATGGGAGATGGACTTGTAAATAATTACAGTATAAAATGTAGGCATTATAAGAAGTGACAGAAGTAGAACTAGAAGCAAGAGAATGGAGCCTGTATCTATGAGATGGCTCAAAGAAAGTAACCCCGGAGGAGATGAAAACTTTTCATGAGACTTTGAAGGGGATTTCTAGGAAGGCAAGGGAAGTAAAAGGTATTTGTACAAAGGGCCCAGTTTATGGAAATGCACAAAGGTTCCAGAGAGAATGGCATACATATGAAAACTTATGGTTTGCTAGTTTGGATGCTTAGGGATGAGTATTCTTTACTGGGGTTGACAATACTACTATTTATTAAATTATTTACCTGCCTTTTCCCCTCCCCAGTAATACTATTACAAACAGTATTATTAATTCTATTTTCCAAAGGACTTCTGATCCTGTCATAATCTCCCTTTCTTCCCATGGTCACTGCCCCAGTTAAGATTCTTATCCTAAATCACTGTGATTTATTGCGTTAGATGTAAGAAAGAACTCTGCCCGCACTGTTATCAAGCCCTTTACTCTGTTCAAAAATAAATATGTTTACAAATCTAGATACCCTATTACACTTATGTAAAATTGTACTGGTTTAAAAACATTACAATAACTTTCCTCAATATGAAAGCAGTTCAAAAAAGCCCTACCATATACTTTTTTAAAATTAATAGAAGATATTTTTGTCCTCATACTTATCAATGTGGAGTGATCAATGTCAGAGATCAGGTGGGAAGGAGTCTATCAAGTGGAAGAAGACTTAAAGGATCAATGAAGATGTCTCTGAGAAGCATTTTAGGAGAAGGATATCAATACGTCAGTAAAAAGATTTGAAATATGGTGCTCACCAAAGAAGCTTTGGAAGAAGCTGGAAAAGTTAAATCTGTATTATTAGAAGAGATGGGGAGAAAAGGAAATAGTGATGAAATGATATATTTACATATGCAGGCTCCTGGCTATGCCACATCCTGAGCTGAGATGCCTTTAACTTTTAGTCCTCACCTTAACAAATGGCTCCTGCACAATAATATTTTATATCTCTGTATCTGTAATTCATTTTCAAACAGATTTGTAGGTTTTGTTTGATTCTCACTCTAATTTGTAGATAGGAATTATTAATATTTAGTTCACAAAGGGAAGGAACTGTGGCAGTGTTTAAGAGGCTGGTTCAGGATGAAAAAGAGCTGGTTAATAATCAATAGATCTAGAATTAGGTCTGTCATTCTAGAACTCTTACTATTACATGTGCCTACCATTACAGTATGAGAACTGAAATTATGTACCAAATATAGGTTTATTGAAGTCTTATCCTGAAAAATTTTGGAAATCAATGTGAAATTTGTAAATAGGATAACATACATTTTCAAAAAGGTGTCTGAAAATTTTTAGTCCCAATTTTTTTTTAAGATTTATTTATTTATTTTAGAGGGATGGGGAGAGAAACTCTAAGCAGGCTCTGCGCTGAGTGTGGAGCCAGAAAGGGGCCTCCGTCTCATGACCTGGAGACCACTACCTGAGCCAAAACCAAGATTTGGACGCTTAACCAACTGTACCATCCAGTCCCAATTTTTGATTATACAGTTTTGTCTTCTGTGAATCTGTTTGTTCAGGAATACTCCCAATTTCATATAGTTTAGCTTACTTACTTCATATTGGCATAAATACATTAGTATCTGTCACAATGTATCTTCTGATTTGGGATTTGGTATATTTGGTTATCATATACATACTACAGGTCTTAAAAGAATTTTGTATTGCTTACTTCTTGCCAATAGGTCTCCTTTTCTCTTCTAAGGATTTAAAAATTTAATACTTCTTCTTTTTAAGAATCAGATTGAATGAACATTAAAAGGAAGAAATGTGTGTTTCTCACAGCACTGGGTCCCCTTTCATGGGCTGGAGTAACAGTGCACTGGTGAAGGCCTCAAATGCCCTCCTAGAATTTTTCGACAGCTTCAAAATATCCAACATATCTTAAAGGAATAAGAAAAGGTTAACATCAATGATTCTTTAAATGTATCTTGTATAATTTACTAGGACTTATGCAATTTCATAAATGTACTTGGTGCAGTCTCCTGTGGGTACTTTTTCAAGACTGGAAACATTGTGGCAGAACCCAAGTCACGCAACAGTCTCATTAATCTCTCTTTCGCTTGTGGCAGAGGTAGATGAGTGCACCCTCCCTGTGAGAGCAGTCTTCTAAATGCCAAGTCATTCTTTAGTCTTTAGGGGAAGAAGTGCTATCCAAGGTAAAGAGGGGCCTTCAGAGCCTTCTCTCTGGGCTCACTAAAATACTCTCTGTTGCAGTGGAAGGGGAAATCAAGGTAGCCAACAGAGAGAAGAATTCTGTTTTAAGAGCTTCTGAATTTTCACAAGCTTAGTTATCTTTCTAGCAATGCATAATTTCAGATAATATATGTATGTTATCTAGAATTTGTTTTATAGTTTCAGTGTGGGGAGGGATGTTATTTTTGCTGTGATTTGTCAGTTTGACCTATTTGAGAGGGACTGCTACTCATCTTTCTCTTCTTGGGATTCTTAGAAAGCTCTGCTCTAACTTTATCCATATTTTGGGGCAATGTGGAAACTGAGGAAAGGGGGGATGTGCTAAACACTGAGTTGGTGCTTACCTCTCTCTACCTTTCCTTTCTCCTACTGTATAGCTCTACTTTCAGAAAAAAATTAATATTTATAACCTCAAACATTTACTTAAAGTATTTCATTTTTAATTCTAAATCAAAGAATTTGATTAGTATATATCTTGCCTAAACTGTCATCCATCCTGATTTTTTGAGAAAAACAAAACTGGTTCTTTTCCTAAATGCTGGTACTTGACCATGGTTTGCAAAATTATTTTTAGTGATAAAATAATCCTAAATTGACTGGAATTAGTTTGTGAGTTCATCCCTAATCCTGAGAAGAATGTCAAAACTGAATCTGCTACCAGGGAACACTAACATTTCATAAAAGGATACAGAGATTTTTTTAATGCATTATGATGATTATTATGACTGAAATATCTCCTGAATTTGGCCACACTAATGTCTCTTTCCCCCATCCCACCCCCCACTCTTTCTATCTCTTTGGCTTATTCTTTAAGAATTCAATCTACAAAAATACATAATATGGTGATGACAACATAGAACAAAATTCTTCCACAATATTTTAGATCCAATGGATATTACTGACAAGTATGATGGGGATGGGGCATTAGATGAAAATTATTAAAGTTAAGTAACATTTTAAAAAGTAAATTAACTAATTTTCAGAGAACCCAAATAACCTGAGAAAATTTGAGTCAACCCTTCGGGTTTGGGAATGCAGCAGTTCTTTTAGACAACTTTGAATTAACCAGCTGTCGACTTAACTACCACCCTCTATTCCTTTTGTAAATCATGCCAATTGATGTCCATGGCATATGATGTGCTCATGGATTACTAGGCCACTCTCTGGCCCGCCCACATATTTCTGCTACTTCAAAGTGAGTTGTATACTTACTAAGAGTAGGTTGTGATTGTTATTGCCAAACCTGTTAGTGCTAAATGTGTGTGACATAGAAATTATAATAATTAGTATAAACAAACCAATAAAATACAAGTTTGAAGCATTCTGGTTTCTGTGGAATCAAAGCTGCATATTTTAGAAATACTCGATTAAAGCGAATTGTTTATGTAGGTCTTGCCATATTAGGTATGGATAAGAACATTGAAATATGGGGTGTGATTAGGCTGTTTTCTCTTTAAGTTGCTTCACAAGTGTCTTATAGAGTTTTGCTCCACATTAAAGAAAAGAAACTAAAACATGCGGATGATGCATGACTGGTTTGGGAAAGACATATGATGTGGAACTCTAATCATCTGATACATGCTTAATAAAAAGGCCTTAGCTCCACTGAAACAATTGGCAAATGAACATATATTTGTATTTTTAAAGTTAAAATATTTAAGATGTATGTATTACTTGTATGCCTACTCATTTCAAACTGGCTTTTTTTAAAAAAGATTTTATTTACTCATGGGCTGGAGTAACAGTGTCCTGGCGAGAGAGATCACAAGTAGGCAGAGAGGCAGGTAGAGAGAGCAGAGGAAACAGGCTCCCGCTAAGCAGAGAGCGAGATGTGGGCCTCAATCCCAGGACCCTGAGATCATGACCTGAGCTGAAGGCAGAGGCTTTAACCCACTGATCCACCCAGGTGCCCTCAAACTGGCTTTTTGATTAACTGAACAACTACTGGTTCCAATCATGTTAGATAAGTAAGCACCTACCCTACCTAGTATTCCTAAATAAGCAACTTTCACATTTATAAAATTTCTTCCTGCGATTTGTAAGGTCAACTAAGGTGGTTGGGGAAAAAGATTAGTTATTCCAAGGGACAGAAAGCTAATAAAATTGCTGCCACCACAACACAAAGAAAATAATTATTTTTGGAATTTACTTAACAGGGGGCATAAAGATTACTTCAATCAAAATGACCATGGTAAATGCTGAGACTCCCTTCAAAAAACTGAAAAAGAGGAAACATAATGAAAAGTAAATCTCTGAAACACAAGATATATGCTTCAGAAAAAAAGAGAGAAAGGATCAAAGAGACAGAAACACAGATCTTGAGAGAGAATGGTAATGGAGTAAGGGAGGGAAAGAGGAGAGGAAAGAGAAAGAGGGAGGGAGGAGAGGAAGAGAGCATGAAAACAAGGAAATATCAGAAAAAGAAAGAGAAAGAGATGGGACAATAAAATGCATATTCAGATATTCTTAAAGATCCTATCTGGTCCTCAATTTTTCCTTTTTCCTTTTTTTTTTTTGCTAGAAACTCATTTATTTATTCAAGACTGGGTACAAGAGTTATTGACCATTTCAGTAAAATCACTTAACATTTTTAATGGAGCTCTGAGCACCCAAATTATGAATCATCTACCATTATAAAGAAATTTACAGTTTTGTGAGCCATTCCTTATTATCTCATTCCTTATCTTATTCCTTACTGTCTCCTCAATCTAGAAAAGCAAAAGGGTCTATCTTTGTCATAGGTTAGGTTCTCTGGGAAATACCTCTGAGTTGGAGATTAGCATGCTGACAATTATTAGAGAATGCTGTCAGGGTCAGCCATTATGCAAGGGAAGAGAAGGAAGCAAGACTGGGTAGAAGGGGTAGTAGGACTGTGGTCCAATTACAGAAAGCTCTACCAAGGGATATAAGACTTTACACTATCCAAAATATCACTCTCAATGATTAGATATAGGATACTGCAGGAAGGAGCGTGAAAGTGGGCAAAGCAGTTCTCTCTGCCGGAAAGGCAATTCCCAGAGATAACTGAGAGCTGTCACCTGGCAATATTCTCAGACACAGAGGGCAAAGTCCTTCAGTCCTAAAGACTACCTAGCATCCATGAAGGTCTTTGTGTTCTACTTTGGGGTCAATGTGGCTTAGTGAGGAAATTGTAGTCATTGGAGATAGACCTGGTTTCCAGTACTAACTTTATCATGAGTCATGTGGTTTTAGCTATTTCAATTCTCATGGTCTGTTTCCTCATTTTAAATTGTAGGGATAACATCTACTACATGGATTTGGTGTGGGTAGGGGTAGGATAAAAGGAGTTAATGTTTATAAAAGACTTGCCAATAAATATTGGCTTCCTCCCACCATTTTCTAATTGGGCAAAGTGCTTTAAATAGACAGTACATTTTTCACTTGGGTCATTTTCTCTTTACATGCTCCCTGTTCCATTTGCCATTTGTAGACGAGAAACTAACAATATTTTCCAAGCTACGTAATTTAACATGCTACTTTTTATGTTCCTAAAGAAATAATTTTTATATGAATTTTTTCTAGCTAAAATAGATTTCATTTATTTCATGGAAGAAAAAAGTAAAGTAAAAGAAATCACTTTGTTTTTAAATTCACTGAAATCAGAGATTGAAAGACAGAAAAAAAACTATTTGTTACCACCTAAGATATTTTATAGCGTCCTTCCCTACTCTTAAGTATCTAGGGCTTCTGGCACATTACCCCACTCAAGTAATATTCCTTTCTCAAAGGAGTTTGTCTTTTCGACCAATGTGGCTAAGCCCTGCTGAACCTGAAATAGATATTACAGTAGTTCTCAAAGTTTGACCCCTCGGTATCAAACTGTAATGGGAGACTGTGAGAGAGGTAAACTCATAGGATGCAACCCAGATCTATTGAATGAGAACTTCCAGAGGTGTGCCCAAGAATCTGCAGTTTAACAAGTCTGCCAGCTGACTTTAATACACACAAAGGTCTGAGAACTACTGGAATAGTCTATCAATCAGTCTTCCAGCAGGAAAAAGTCTATTCAAGTTAGGATAACTCAAGAAAGGTTTACTAAAGAAAGTTTTTTTAAAGATTGACCAGGGAATCACAGCAGATGGTGGGAATTTTGGAGACTGTAAGCGACACTGTTGCCATATCTAGGCCTGAAAGGATAAGGGGAGTAAGAGGTTACTGAAACCCAAAATGAGAGGATCTCATGGACATGACTCCTTGGGAGGGGCTAAAACCTCTGGCACGTAGACCAGGTCCGACTATAGGGAGCTTTTTCCTTCTTGTTTTCTGTTGGAGTTCTCCACATCTGAATACAACCAGAAGCCAGACGGGCAATGGGTCCTGAAAAGGTCCGCCTCCCAGGATGGAAAGCAGGATGGGAAAGTGTGGAAGTTAATCTAAAATGGGTAATTGGAAGAGTTGTAATACAAGTAATAAATCTTAAACGTCAATAACAGACTGAGGGTCTTGGAGAGGAGGGGTGGGAGGATGGGTGAGCCTGGTGGTGGGTATTGAAGGCATGTATTGCATAGAGCACTGGGTGTAGGGCATAAACAATGAATATTGGAACACTGAAAAAATAAAATAATGTAATAAAAAAGTCAATATTAATTTTTATTTGTTTAAAAGTTCTGCTTCCCTTAATTGTAGCTTTTCCAAACAGTTATTTCTGACTTACTTTAGAAGTAATTGTCTTGTGACTCCCAGTGGGTACACTTTTATTTTTTTTAATTATTATTGGCAAGAGTCTGAAAAATATGTGAAACTCTTGAGCCTAGTAATAAACTTGGGTTCAGATTGCATCATTTTTCTCTTTTCCTGGTGCTTACTTATCATCATAGGTATTCCTTCATTGAAAAGAGAAAATGTGTCTGTGGCAAAAAATGAAAAGTATTAGTAAGGCTATAAAGCTATAGGACTTTCTACATGCTGATGGCTATTGGCACAAAAATTGTGGAAACCAGTTTGATGGTCCCTAAAACACTTGAACCTATACCCACTGACCTGGCAACTGCACTTACATTTATCCTAGATCAGTTCATATCTGCACAATTAACAGGTGGCATTGTTTGCAATAACTGGAAAATTAACACATCCTCAAAGTTTATCAAAAGTAGATTGTTAATGAAAAAGCAAAAATAAATTGCAGATATAGTCATATCAAAGAACTGCAACAAAAATAAATGAGTCGCAAGTAAGCACATCAACATTGGATGAAGTTCTCAAAAGTCTTATATGAAAGAAACAAGTTAATAAAGTATACATATCATATTATTCCATTTACATAAAGTTCAGGAATAGATAAAACCACGCTATATGTCATTTAGGGATGCATCTATATGTGGTAAAATTAACAAGAAACAATGTAGTGGTTAACTTAAAAGTCAGGATTCTGGTTATACATGGTTATATGGGTGGTTATACATTGTAAACCTGTTGAAACACAAATAGCCATTTAAATTTATGTCTTTTTAATTTTTATTTATTTTTTTATTTTTTAAAATTTTGTTTATTCATTTAACAGAGAGAGATAGTGAGAAAGAGAGAGCATAAGCATAAGCAGGCAGAGGGAGAGGGTGAGGCAAGCTCTCAGCCAAGTAAAGAGCCCGATGTGGGGCTCAATCCCAGGACCCTGGGCTGAAGGCAGATGCTAAACCGACTGAGCCACTCAGACATCCCACCATTTAAATTTAGATTGGCACATAGGATCATTTGGCACCTTTGGGGTATTTCACCTTGATGAAGGCACACATTTAACGTGTTAACTTTAGATTTTTTCGGTTCTTGGGATGCTGGGGTGATACCCAATCTTCTGTACTTTCTAGAAATGATCTTCCCATTTGATTGGCAACTATTTCTAATGGGTATATTTTACCCTCTTTACTTATTTCCTTTTGGATGCTGACTTCCAGAGAAAGAGCCACAGTGATCTCCTACCAGTAGTTAAACAAATTGACTTCAGTGTAAATAACTTTTTGTTCATGTAGAGTTCTCACAATTATCACATTTCTTATTATGTAAATTTTCAAACATGCAAAAAATTAGACAACATATAATGAATCTCCATGCACTCACTCAGCTTCAGTAATTATCAACGTTTTTCAAAATGTTTTCTTCTTATAATAAAATTTAGATTTTAATAAACAACACTTTCTCGAGTGCTAGTTTATGTGTAGAAGTAGAATGAACATACTTTGAAATTTAATGAATTTGAAATATGTTTCAGTTCATTGCTTATATCACTTCTGCGATTTGGAGCATTTTTAGTTATTTTTATGTAGTAGAATAAATTGCATTTTTAATAGTATCTCATATGGTTGCCTGAGGTAACACATTCTCACACTGAATTATAATTCAGTAAGAAAATATATTATTTTTTCCTAAAAACAAACACCAGCATTCTGGATGGAATTAAAATTTAAGACCTGAAATTTAAAATTATTTGGCTGATTTGGTTATGATTATAATTGTTAACAGAAAAAATTAATTTCACCTTGATGAAGGCACACATTGTTTATATGATTATAATTGTTAACAGAAAAAATTAAATTTCTTTCATTTGTAGACATTCTCACTTTTGTTATATTAACTTTATACCTTTGTGTTATTAGATATCAGATATTATATTTCCACATAATAATATCAACAGATTTTTTTCCTCTAAGTCTAAATACTTCTAACTAGTTTCAAGTACAAGAAAGGGAAAGAAATACTCCACTTTCCCACTGCAGATAGTTATCCTACAGAAGAATGAAGTGGACGAAATGTGAATCTTAAAAGAAATTTGAAGGGGCGCCTGGGTGGCTCAGTAATTGGGCATCTGCCTTCAGCTCAGGTCATGATCTCAGAGTCCAGGGATCGAACCCCAAATCGGGCTTCCTCCTTGGTGGGAGGCCTGCTTTTCCCTCTCTCATTCCCCCTGCCTGCGTTCCTCTCTAGCTGTGTTTCTCTCTGTCAAATAAATAAATAAAATCTTTAAAAAAAAAGGAATTTAAAAATGTTAATCATAACAGTGAATTAGCTAGCCACAGTAATTACTGAACTGAGCTTATATATTATAATACTCAGATATCCCCTAAATTTAATTCAGTGGCAGAGGACAAAGGAGCCCTCACACTATACTCTTAAAAGTACAATAAGAATAAAATTGCTTTTTGATTATCATACAATTAATTTTGCTTCATATACAGGGTGGTTGTTCATATAAATGATTAAAGAAGGCTGGGGCTCAGTTTTTTGATAGCAGAAATCACCAAGTAGTCCTACTCATAAGCTTATCAAGTAAAAACAGATAGGAGAAGAGCATCAATATGGATACCTCTGAGTGATCATGTCCTCCCCACCCTCGTTTCATTCCTCATGAGGATATACCCAGATTGGCCGTGGTGATTCGGGTCTATGGCCAGCTCAAGAAGAGGAATATTCTTAGTCTAAGGGGATCAAAACAGAGGGCTACACTAGACTTTAAGTTTCACTTCTGTAAGGGCCACACTAATACCTATGTGATTATGATTCCGTGTAAGCCAATAATTCTGTTAGTCATCAAAATCATATTGCTGAAGCTTTGTACATTGCAAGTCCTGAAATCTTGCTGAACATTCTAAATGCAAAAGTATCTTTTCTGTGCACATGCTAGGAGTTATACACATTAGACAAAGAAATGCTACCTGCTGTCACAGATAATTCCAACCTGTTAAATAGCTCAAACATGATAGAAGTTTAGTTTTTACATAATTTCTAAAACTGGTGTTCCTGATTGGTAGGCAGCTCTTGTTCATGTGGTGATTCAGGGCTCTGGGCTTGTTCCATTTTGTGGCTTTGTTATCTTCAACAAATGGCTTTCAAGACCACTGTGCCTATTTTATCAAGCTGACAAATAGGAAAAGGGCTTGGAAGAGTTTTTATGATCCAGACCTGAAACTGGCATCCATCACTTCTCTTTCCAGATTCTAGTGGATAGCATCAAGTCAAGTGGCTACCTGCAGCTTCAGTGAATAGCACAGAGAAAGAGGAAATGAGTTCTGTGGACAGCTGGCTATCTTCAACCACAATTATACACTTCCTTCTCCGTGCCTATTGGGTCCAGGTGTTTTCTATTTACCTCTCCTTAGGGGTTTTCCATGAACAAACTTGGCCATGGCCTGCCAGACAACAAAGTTAAGATATTCATTCGATTTTATGTAATTAGTTCCCCATAGCTTTTGATGTTAAGGACTAATAATACCTAATTCTTCTTGAAGAAATTGCTACATTTAAGGAAGAAATAGAAAGGGCACTAATTTTGGAGAACTAATATAGCAACTTAGTATTTGCTCATTAGAATCCATCATTGCCAACAAATTTTGTTCTTTGAAATAATTTTCATAATTATTTGACTAAATTCCTCCATGAAAATAAATGTGACAATTAGCTCAAATTTTGCTTTAGGATGTAGATAATTAGTGAGTCTGTGTTTTCCAAATGTCTCTGTCATGAGGGCGGAGGTGAATATTCTAAATCCTTTCCTTGCAAAAGGGCAGTACTGAACTATACACAGAGCCTGATATTCAGAATCATGAAATCTGAATGGCACCTGGACATTCAATCTCCATGTGATTTTAGAAGTCATTTCATTGCTCTGTATGACATGATGCCACTTACAAAATATCTCTTACAGATATGTTCTAAGGATCATATTAGGATATTATCAATAAAAATATTTTTAAAAACGTATAGTCGCTATATGAGTTCTAGAGGGTATTTCTTCAACTTTTTTTACTTACTATTAAAGACTAGAATAAGGGACCAAAAAATGATACCCCACTTAAACAGAGACCACTCACTCAGCCTCTATCAGACCTTATTTTAATGAAGATTGTTTACTTCTGGCTATCTTCTGAATACTACTTACCAGTGCCTTGAAATTACCTCTGTGCTGAAAGTGTTAGGGATGGTCTCATTGTCTCCTTTAGGACTCTCTTACTGGAAATCTGGGCCTGTTTTACCATCGTGGGCAGAGGAATTACCTCTCCTGAGTAAATAACCTAAGGCTTCCCTGCGAAGGTACACAGAAATGCAGGCTCCCTTCTGTGCTTTGAGAATCGCCAACAGGAATGTGAACATTTTAACTTAAACCTGGAGATACAGGCACATTCAGAAACAAGAATCACTTATCTGGAGTTATTAATAAGAAGTAAAACTACTTCATGCCTTATTGAGTAGAGCTCTATCTATCTCTGGGGAGGAGAATTTAATGATTTTCCTTCTGCGAATCACTTTTCTATCGATCCTTTACATAAACAAATACATATTTTTTGCCTTGGGGAAAAAACAGATCAGAGAAATGAAATGTCTTAATGGACTAATATTTGAAAAATGAATTAAAAATGTTAGAGTGTAACAATGCCTTTTTATGGTCCATAAAATCCCCAATATCCATAGTTAATACTTTTAAAAATCCCTGAGTTTATATTGTTACATTATAACAGTTAGGTGAAATTTAAATAACTACTAACAAGAGCAAAAAAAATTTTTTTTTAATTTTTTTAAATTTTTTTTATTTTTTTATTTTTATTTTACTTTATTTTTTTTTAAAGATTTTATTTATTTGACACAGAGAAACACAGCCAGAGAGGGAACACAAGAAGGGGGAGTGAGAGAGGGAGAAGCAGGCCTCCCGCCGAGCAGGGAGCTCGATGTGGGACTCGATCCCAGATCTCCGGGATCACGACCTGAGCCGAAGGCAGTCACCTAACCAACTGAGCCACCCAGGCGCCCAAATTTTTTGTTTTTAAAAAAACAATTTAATTTTCTCAAGGAATTTAATAACTGGCTTGGCTGAGGAATGTTGAAACTGTTCATAGCATTATAAGTAGAAACTGAAAGGAACTAGAGAGCAAAAAAAAACTGCAGTAAGAAGAATATTTTGTGTTAGTTTTGCTTTTGGCTTTTCTTAGAACCTGCATTACTATCAACTTTCAACTGGGATAAAGCACTTGCTACAGCTACTAAAACTCTTTCAGCAGCCAGTTCCCGAACACCTACTGTGTGCTAGACTCTCTGTGGGTCACCACATAGAGAGTACTAAAGTCACCTGCAGGGACTATTCTAACCTGAAGTTTGAAATTCTTCTTACAATGCTCTCAGGGCAGCATCAATCCTTGAATGTGTTTAATACTGAGAAAAGAAAACTTCTAAAAGTGAAAGAAAATATGATTCCAAAACTAGTGCCCAGATTTTTCCTAAAAAAAAAAAAAAAAAAAAAAAAAAAAAAAAAAAAAAAAAAAAAAAAAAAAGAAAAGAAAGAAGAGAAAAACAGGAAGGGAGGGAAGGAGGGAGGGAGGATGGATTCAGAATTTTTTAAAAACTGCCCTGAGAACTCTGTCCTTTATCCACTGATATTTTTGAAACTAATATTATTAACCATCAACATTGTTGTCTAAATAGCTTTCATAAAAGTTAATAGTTTAGAAATAATAGCTGGCGGTTAAATGTCACAATGTGAATTATAGAACCAGTGTAGACTTCTGAATCTTTTCTTTCTCAAGCAAACTGCACCTTTCCCGTTGAAAGGAAAAAAGATACACTTCCAACAGGTACATTTTTTTTTCCCTTTAGGCAAAATGTCTCAAATTGAGATTCATTGAAATGTATGCCTATATTTTGGTGTCTTCATGAACTATAAAGGGCCAAGATTATTGCCTCCAAAAGGAAAAGGAAATTAGTTAATTCTAACATTTTTACCTGTGACGTTAGCTGTGATTCTTAATTTCATTATGAAGGATTATATTGAAAATCATCCCGATATTCATCATGCATTTCCATATCCATAAATTATGCTATTTCTAACTTCAGGTAAGTTGCTAATATGTTTATCTTCTTCTTGATACCTCTAATCAGTTGCCTTACAGGACTTATCAGCAATACTAACAATGAGTCAAAGTCCTGTATTATCAGTCTCTGTCCCTGTAATCCAGTTCTGAGTGAGACAAGAAATCTTTAGGAGACCAGAACAAACTGCCTTCCTCTCAGTAACTCCTGCTTTGCTTCTCATATTGGCTATCCCCTGGAGCTTAGTAGAATGGATTCAGTCTTCTGTATGGGAGAGTGAATGAGTTATAGCATCTGTCACTCATTATTCAGGAGGTTATCTATCTGGCCACAGTGTTTCCCCATTTTTCTCACCATCCCATGTATTTCCCATCAAAACTGAGCCCTTGGCCAGGCAGGAGATTATTCCTATATGCAAGAGGACACTTTTAAAGTCAAGGCTATGCAAGCTGCAATCTTCACACCAGGCAGTGCTCTGTGAAATTGCATGAGAGCATCTTCCAATGTTGATCACTGGGCTCTACTACTATCCCCTAAGACCTGCATGTTTTCTAGTATTTATATTGTTATACAAATATAACTGATATTTAGATATAGCTTGCAGGTATCACCCACTTTTTAATAATTTTTTTAAGATTTTATTTATTTGAGAGAGAGTGAGTGAGAGAGAGCATAAGAGGGGAGAAGGTTAGAGGGAGAAGCAGACTCTCTGTGGAGCTGGGAGCCTGATATGGGAATTGATCCTGGGATTCCAGGATCATGACCTGAGCTGAAGGCTGTCACTGTCACTTAACCAACTGAGCCACCCAGGTGCCCAGTAGCACCCACTTTATATTTGCAATGACTAACTTACAAAGGGTTGGGTGGCTCAGTTTTTCAGTAGGAAAAACATAAATAGTTTCAATGCCTGGGACCCAGAGAGAAAACTTACAGTAAGAAAAGAGTCTGACACAATGAGTGGTATCCTATGACAAGGTCTAAATTCCAATAGGAGAGGGCAAATAAAGCACCAGGAGAACCTGAGTGGCTCAGCCGGTTGAGCATCGGACTCTTGATTTTGGCTCAGGTCGTGGTGTCAGGGTCATAGGATGGAGCCTGCTACATAAGGCTCCACACTTAGCAAGGAGTCTGCTTCTCTTCCTCTCTCTCTCTGTCTCCCTTTGCCCCTACTCCGTCTCTAAAATAAACAAATAAATCTCTTCAAAAAATCATCTGGACCAAGTCCTTCCCTAGAATAATAGCCCCCAGAGAGAAAACATGTTATGATTTTAAAGCGACAACAGCACCTTCAGGTCCAACACTTAAACTGTGTAACACAACAGAGGGGGGAGCCTTTTCCTTTCCTGTCTGGAAGCCGCCTGAAAACTGTCTTACCACTCTCAGTTTGGGAAGCATCTGCAGTCAGCATGGGAAGAGTTCACAGGAGCTATGATTAGAGGCAAGAGGCACTCTGTTCTTATTCATGGGTATGTTTAAACACTCCATGGGAAGTTCTAATAATTATTGCCTATAAAGAGAGGATTGTGTCAAGATGATTCATCCATGAGCCTGTCCCCCCACCCCATTTCTACACATTCCTATTTCCAATGATCTCGTCCCCAGCCTTAGCACCCCACCCTACTAAGACATTCTTGTCTTCTTTTCCTTGTCATCAGCAATAACTTTCTCTCCTGTAATGGACAATGAACTCTCTTTTCTTTAGGAATAATCCCTTCATAAATACCATTTTCACTTGCTAGAACTCTGCTCTTTCAGTGACTATCCCTCTCTTCTTTTCCCTCCCAATCAGCATATATAAAATCTCCAATCAAAAAAAAATTACAATTCTACCCTTTTAACAGTAGATCCTTTTCAACTGCTACCACATTTCTCTATTCCTCTTCATGGTTTACATCTTTTAAAAGCAACTGATGTCCATTTCCTCATATAACCAGTCCAGTCCCCATCACTCCATAAAACTGTTCTTTTCAATTCACTGATGATTTTCACGTCACCAAACACTGAGGTCAATTCTCAGCCCTCATTTGAATTGGCCCCTGACTGTCATTTGTCATCATTGCTCACTGCCTCCTTCCTGGAATACCTCTGAACTGTTGTTGCAAGGCATTGTTCTTTTTGCTTCCTCCTGCTTCTTCTCAGTCTCCTTGTTTGGTTTTTCTCCTCTTTTTGACATCTAATGTTAGAGAACTATCTTCTATTTTCAATTATCTTTTGTTTTTTATACTTATTCCCAGGATTCTCATTCTTTCACAATGACTTTAGATATCATTTATATGCTTAACTCCCAAATTCATATCTCCAGCCTAACCTTTTCCTGAGTTGATTAGAATGTCTATTGGATCAGTATATATAATGTGTAATAGACACCTTAAACTTAGCAGGTGTAAACTGCTTTCTGGATTTCCTCACCTCTCTTCCCTAAACTTGTTTTTTCCTCAGCGTTCCCCATGTCACTAAATGTCACTAAACAGAACCGCTATTCATGGGTCAAAGTTTTGTTACAAAACCCAGCAGAGGCAGAGAGATGAAAGCGGTATTTACACCCTCCAGTTTATTTATTCATATTTGAGGCACCAGCTTCTTAATTACTCTCCAGCCATATGTTATGTTTCTAACCAATAGCTGCATCTGTGGAAGAAGACACTTTTCCACAATATGAAAAGGCTAAATCCTCCTTGTTTTATAAGAAATCAATTGTATGTCATGAAACTAATTTGCACTGATAATGATTTTGTTTTTATGTAGCCTGTGTTCTGCCTTAAACATGTGACCAAGTGGTAAGTTACAAGTTTAATGCCAGATAATTAAGGAACAAGTAATTAAAATACTGAATTATACCAAAGAATTAAAAATGGCTCCAAGGGCATGTTCTGAACACTTCTGGTTTTTTGTTTGTTTCTTCCTTTTTAGTTCTCTCTCAACCTATTTACTGAAGTTTGGTTTTTCCATTTGAACTGTTTCACTTAGTATAAATTTCAGAGTCAGAACCCCAGGAAGTCTTAGTTCCTCTTAGCTCTAGAAGTTATTCTCAGGACAAGTCCGTTTGCCACTGTATTTAACAAGGTATGTGTTTATTTACCTGCCATCTTACTACTTAAAGAATTTGAGAGATGTTAACCTAAAAGTCTGTGAGGACCGTACTGGTCATGAGGGCTTTTCGTGTGTATATTTTTGTTTTGTTTTGTCTACTGGCTCTGCCACTAGTTTTTAACATGTTAAAGAGTATTTTGGTCTGTTCATCTGCTGCATCAAAGTAATAACAGACTCTAAACAGCAATAAAAAGAAAATTAAGAGCTTGAAAAGCATCTAGAAAATATATAACACTCTAGATATACAAAGTTTAATCTTCTGATGAAACTGTAAGAGAAACAGTACCTTAGAAATTTTCCCTGTTTATTTCATTTTGATTTTTACTCTGTGAAACTGAACTAATCATACTTCATATTTAAGTCAAAACAAAAACCCTGGCATATTTATGGATATTGAAGTCTAGCTAATTTTTCCTTTACTTTGCTATGTTTGTTAAACATGTTAAATTTAACTGAACCAACTTTATACAGCAGGTTTCTATGTAGAATGAAGAATTTCAAAATGTGAAAAGGAATAGTTTCTTTCTTCAAAGAGCTTAAACCAGAGAAAAAGATTCACATTAGTAACTATAACACGTTGTATTTCTACAAAAAACAAAAAACAAAAAAACAGTTCAAGCCTAAATATTTCTCTAGCTAGACTCTATGTATCATCAAGGATCTTCTAGTCTGCAATATCTTAAATTTTATTTTGTAATTTTTAAATTATTTGGAAATATTATTAAAGTACTACTTGAGAACACTGGGATTACTTTCCTATAATCAAGAACTACTGTAAACTTAAAATATGTCTGTATTTGAGTTTTTGATCAAGCTGGTACCCTAAACTGACAGGTTTTTAAAAAAATTTTAATGCACTGATAAGCTTGCCTGGTTGCTGCCAATTTCCTAAAGTCAAAGTGATAGCAATAGCTCAAAATCTGATGAATACTCAGACTGAATTATTCTCCTAGTTTAAATACAAAACTTTCTTCCAAAGTGATAATTCACAATTGAAGGATATATCTTAATTTGACTTTAGCTTTAAATATATTTTAAAATATGATTTTATGATTTGACACACACAAATTATGACAGACTAATTTTTCTTAAATGTTGTGGGCTAATAAGACAGCCACAACCAATCATACTAATAAATGCTAATGCTGGGTTTGTACAAAATGTTGAATGCAGATGATATCATGGCACATTGTATATATGATTTTTCACAATTACAATATAAAAAATAAGAACCACTTGCATCAAATGTTGTTTTAAGGACTTTCCATTAATTAATTTCTCTAATATTGTGGTATAGGCAGAATAATAGCTCTTCAAAAATATCCACATCCTAAATCCCAGAACATGTGAATATGTTACATATATAGCAAAAGGGACTTTGCAGAGATAATTAAGATTATGGACCTTAAATAGGAAGATTATCTTGAATTATCTGGATAGACTCAATTTTAACATAATGAGCATTTTCTCTAACTGGAGATCAGAGAGATAGAGCAGAAACAAAAGAAATTCAAAGTATGAGAGAGACTCAGCCTACTACTGCTAGAGAGAGCCACCTGGAGAGGTGAGAAGAAATGGGAACAGCCTGTAGGATCAAAGACTGACTCCCCAGCTGACAGTCAACAGTAAATGCTGACCTCAATTCTATTACTGCAAAGAACTGAAGTTGCCCAACAACCTAAATGAGCTCAGATACAGATTCATCCCCAGAACCTCCAGAAAGGAACACAGTCTTGCTGATTTTACTTTCATGAGATTCCAAGCAGAGGATTCATTGAATCATACTCCATCCAGAACACTGACATAGAGAACCATGAGATACAATAAATGGGTGTTCTTTAAGAAGCTAAATGTGTGATAATATGTTATGGCAACATGAGGAAATTAATATAAATTCCTTTTTTTAAAAGATTTTATTTATTTTCCTGAGAGAGAGAGTGTGAGTGAGAGAGAGCATGGGAGGGGAGAAGGTCAGAGGGAGTAACAGACTCCCCACAGAGCTGGGAGCCTGATGTGGGACTCAATCCTGGGACTCCAGGATCATTACCTGAGCTGAAGGCAGTGGCTTAACCAACTGAGCCACCCAGGCACCCCTAATATAAATTTCTGTAGTAGCTTGCGAATTGTTACTACTTTCCCCATTTTACATGTTATAAACCTGAGGCACGGAATAGGTTAAATAACATATCAAGAACACCCAGTGGTAGGAGAAATGAGACATAATTTGACAGAGTGTATTAAGGGTTTGTCACAGCCTCACAGCCAAAAGAATAATGTTTGTAGTAGTGAGAAATATATTTTCATTGAAAGGAGATGTAATGTGTGAATTGTGTCTTCTGCATCTAACCTGTACCAGTTCATTAATAGTAGTAGACCAGTGGAAAGAGCCAAGATGCCCTTCAACAGATGAATGGATAAAGAAGATGTTGTCCATATGCAAAATGGAATATTACTCAGCCTTCAGAAGGGATGAATACTCAACTTTTGCATCAACATGGATGAGACTGGAGGATATGGTACTAAGTGAAATAAGTTAAACACAGAAAGTCAATTATCATATGGTATCACTTATTTGTGGAACATAAGGAATAGCATGGAGGATATTAGAAGCAGGGAAAAATGAAGGGGGAGAAATCGGAGTGGGGGATGAAGTTTGAGAGACTATGTTCTCCGGGAAACAAACTGAGGGTTTTAGAAGGGAGGGGGTGGGGGAATGGATGAACCTGTGAAGTGTATTAAGGAGAACATGGATTGCATGGAGCACTGGGTGTTATATGCAAACAATGAATCATGGAACTACATCAAAAAAATAATGATGTACTGTATGATGACTAACAGCACAATGACGGTTTTGATTAAGTATTTGAGATATTTAAATAGGAAAGAGGAAGCCTCATTTACCTCTAAACATCCATAAGTTCCAATATATTGTTTCTAAATTGAAATAGCATGGAGACCTAAATTAAAATGGCTAAACTGAAATGGCATCATTTAGTTTATATACATGACCTAATGTTAAAATCAGGCAGACAAAAAGGCAAAAACAATACAGCTCACCTTGCTAAAATTAGTCTCAAATTCTAGAGGCTAAAAGACATATATGTTGCAAATGTATGCATATGTTTTATATATCCTATATATATAAATCTACATATACTCCCCCAACAACAACTTAATAGTCACACTTAATTTTAACTAAGTGGTCTCTGGAAGAGACAAACCTTGGATGTATAATTTAAGTATATTTTTACTTTGGTCGAGATTTATAACTCCTTCTGTATGTGCTAAAAGTAAGAATGAGCTATCTTCTGATCATGTATTCAAGTGGCATGGTGTAACATAGATGTGTCTAGAAACCTACAAATAGCATGGATTTGGCAAACTCCACTTGCTATAAAAAGACCAGTTGACCTATATCAATATTAGTCCGATTGTTCCAAATAACGGTTGTACGGGTCCACGTGAATTAAAAAAAAAAAAAAAAAAAAAAAAAAAAAAAAAAAAAAAAAAAAAAAAAAAAAAAAGATCATCCTATCCTTAGGTAGTCTAACCTCTTTTAAGACCAACTTCAAAATTCAGACCAAATAAAATATCTCTTAAATTCAGATGTCTTTCTTTAAAGAACTTGGCTTCTGCTAGGTTTCACCAATCCTTTAACTTCTCTCTCTTAGGCCTTTAACTCCTAGTACTCTAGTCTTTCAAGAAAAGACAAGGTGATACTGTCAGATTTTTTTTTTAAAGAAAAACATGGTTTAAGTCACGTATTGCAACAAGCATTTGTGTCAAACTTCCTGCAATATGGGTTGTTAATTGCTGGAAGTGGTGATAAAGGGAGGTTGTAGACGTCTTCCTTAGGTATCTGAAAATCAAGTCCTCCAAAATGTCTGGAATTGGAAATCCAGACAGAAACTATTGGTGTTGCTATCTATTAAAATACAATTTTCACTATTTTTCCATTCTAACAAATCCTAATATCTTGTGTAATTCTCTGCAATAAGCCACCAGTGTATGAAAAGACAATTGTGAATGAAATAGAGTGGTTTTATGAACAATAAAAATTCTAGAGGCAGAAGTTAAACTCATGCTTGCAAAGGAAGAAAAAGTCTTACAGACTTTAAATCATTTAAGTATACTGGAACTATATTATTTTTCTGATTATCATTTTAAAGAGTTCAAAATTTATCTTAGGAATAAGAATGTCTGTTATACTAATACATTTTTCTATAAAATTTAATACTTTAAGTGATCTGTTAACTCCTTTATATTTAAATGATCTGTTAACTGCTTTATATTTCACTTGAGCCATTCAAATTATGTTAGTGAAAATTAAATTACTCTAAAATGCAAATTTATTCAGCATTTAATAAGTGCATTCTGCTGTCTTTCATATTAAATGATGATATATTGAATGATGAGTATGGATTTTTTTTTCTGTTGAGAAATTACAATTTTTCCTTAAGATACATTTTTTAAAGGTTTTTGCCTGGCTTTAAATGTCACAAACCTTCTTTCCATTTTTAAGATGAGAGCCCTTTTGATGTTTTACCATTATCTTTTGCCAAGAAAGACTCTGAAGCATTATACAAACTTTTCAGTAATTTTTTTAATTTTTTTTTTTAAGATTTTGTTTATTTGACAGAGAGAAACACAGCCAGAGAGGGAACACAAGCAGGGGGAGTGAGAGAGGGAGAAGCAGGCTTCCCGCCGAGCAGGGAGCCCGATGTGGGACTCGATCCCGGGTCTCCGGGATCATGACCTGAGCCGAAGGCAGTTGCCTAACTAACTGAGCCATCCAGGTGCCTCCTCAGTAATCTTTTAAATAAGTTTCTCTCATTCATACAGAGATTGTGTTATTTACATGAGATATCAAGACAGTTCTCAAAATTTAAAACAGTACTCAGTTATTCTTTTAAAAATATATTAATAGGGGCGCCTGGGTGGCTCAGTTGGTTGAGCGACTGTCTTCGCTCAGGTCATGGTCCCGGAGACCCGGGATCGAGCCCCACATCGGGCTGCCTGCTCGGCGGGAAGCCTGCTTCTCCCTCTCTCACTCCCCCTGCTTATGTTCCCTCTCTCTTGCTGTGTTTCTCTCTGTCAAATAAATAAAATCTTTAAAAAAAAAAGAAATAAAAAAATAAAAATAAAAATATATTAATATAAAAATCTAGAATTTATGGTCCTTTGAAAGAGAAAAAAAGAGTAGGTTATTTGGAAATAGAAGGAATTTGTTCTCTTAGCTATTTACAAATATTTGATGACTTCGGCTCTTCTTGAGGTGTGTTAGCAATTAGAGAAATTCTAGAATCTCTTAAAAATGATATTTTATAATCAGTTATTGCTGTGTAGTATCCCCAATGTAAATGTTGACTACCACAGAGTTCACATATATTGAATCAACTATGAAACAGACCCCTATGAGTCTACGTATATAAGGAACTAAGAGAACTCCTGGAAGGAATGTTATCCCAAGAAAAGAAATCAGACATGAAAAGACTGACCAAAGACTTAGTCACCAAAGGGAAGGGCAAGTTTGCATTTATGGTGTTCGTGTCCCAACTCATATCCTGTAATAATATAATGGTTAATGTCTTAAGGAATAAAAGGAAAACCCCTACGTAAAAGTGTAACACAGAACACAGTTCTCTTTAAGAACTAAAGGCAGAGTTTTGTCAACTGCAGGCCTCCAGTGCCTTCCTGTGGGGCTGCGCACAATCTGGAGAGATTGGCATAAGAGAATTTTCATTCTTCGAGTCCTTAGGGAAACTCTGTGGTCCTGTAGGAGACGGTTGTGCTTCCATGATGTAGAAAACTCTCATGAAGTAAATGTAGGGAGGCTCAAATTTAGGAAGTCAGAGAAAAAAAAAGGAAAGATACAGGAACCCCACATGGCAGCTGACCCCATGGTGTTAGATTTATGGGAACTCACATGAGACACTCCCAGTAACGCATGAGAAGGAGAACTCAGGGACTGGGTCTTTCATTAGTAGGTTTAGATGGATTTTATTTATGACCATTCTCTGTGCTTCCTTAAAATAAATTCTCAATAACTGTAGACCGAATGAGTGATACAAAAGTAATCTGATGATAATATTTGACAGAAATGGAAGAAAAAAACTGGAATGTAAAAGATCAACTGTAACCCTTATTTGTATGATTCTCCATTGGTTTACCTAATCTGTTTTTAGGATTTGAATGTTTGAAAGACAAAATTAAAAGAATGTAATTTTCAATCATCTTATGGTGGAACAAAACTCTCCCATTTTGTAAAATTTAAACAGGTGTAAAATTTAATTTAAACAAATTAAATTAAAAAAATTTAATTTTGTCATAGTAAAGTAAAGTTTTATAAATTAATAATGTACATGTTGTGAAAGACATCTTGTTTTCCATTTTGTACCTAGGATGATCTTCTAAATATCAAGAATATATATTTACTTCTTAATCAGGATAATTTCCTGGTTATAAAAGTTCTGAATATAAAGATTTTACCTTATAGTTCCTTTTCTCTGTGACAAAATTTAATGAACTCTGATATTTAAGAAATATTTTTAAAAAGATTAATATGACGTCAATAATGAAGAAAAATGATGCATTATTGAAAAATATCAACACTACATGCTGCCATACCAGCTTTTTTAGCTCTACAGGAATAATCCCTGATGAAATAAATTATGTACATTTTTGTTTAAAGCCTAATTAGTTTTTGTATGTGTGGGAAAGCTCCTGTTGAAGAAATATATATTTCATTATATCCCTTTCTTCATATCCTTTGGTGACTCCCAACTACCACCTGTTATAAGTTGGTTTCCTCAGTTTAACAGACTTGGAAACTATGCTGCTAAGCAGAAGTTTCACTAAGGAACAATTTTAGGATCTATGTTGATGGAAAGGAAGGGGAAAATAACAGAACTGAGCAGAGGGAAAAGTGAAAATGAGTTGTCTCAATGGGGTCTCAGTTAAGGAGGTCCAAGGTTGGGATAGCACTTTTATGTTGGGGTCAAGGAATGAGGCCTTATCCACTCATGTCAATCTATGGGGACAATGTGGGAAGAAGGCATGACCTTGCGCAAGATGGCTTTTTCCACTTGAGGCAATCCTCTGAGGGGGCCAACAATGGATTGCTAAGGGCTTTCTGTTGACAGCTCTTCCAGCAGCTGGGGAACTTATTTATTTTTAAGGGGGATCTGGGCTGCATACTATAGCTTCTACATACCACTTGATGAGATTGTAACTCATTAATATAGCTCACAATCCCAGGCCAGATCCAACCTACTCTTCTAGATTTCTTCTCTGCTCTTATTCTACCTCTACCCTGAGAACTCTCCTGCTCTTATATGGCTCTCAGCTGTTAAGACAGTAACAATAACCCAGGTGCACACTCTTCTGACACTTCTGTACTCCCTTAATCAGAGTTAATGCTTCTTCTATGCTTATACCATTAACATTTATACCATATTATTATTATCTATTTACTATGAACTTCTTAAAGAAAGGTAGATGTACATTTTTCATTCACTGTACAACCAACATTTAACACAGAGCCAAGTATGCAAAGGTCCTATAAACACTGAGTGACCAAATGAATAATGAATGAGCAATAATTCACAGGACCAGAGGGGAGGAAGATGTCATTTATTCTTTTCATGAAAACTGATTCTCTTATTAAACATGATCAATTTATTAAGGGCAGAAATCAAATCTAAGAACAACATTTACTCCAGTCCTGATATATGTCAGAAACTGTTTGGATTTGTGGAAAATACAGATAAATGAGACATATATATTCCTTGTTTAAAGGCCCCCATGATCTATTTGAAGAGATAGAAAACAAAAAATATAGAAATTATATGGCATAACATAAAATAGTATTTAATACAAAAACACATGAGAAATCATAGACAGCCCACTTTTTTAAAGATTTACTTATTTTTGAGAGAGAGAGCACATGGAGAGGAGGGGCAGAGGGACAGGGAGAGAGAGTCTCAAGCAAACTCTATGCTGAGCTCTTGATGTTAGGACCCCCGAGATCACAACCTGAGCCAAAACGAAGAATCAGACGCTTAATTGACTGTACCACCCAGGTGCCCCTTGGACAGCTCACCTATTATAGTTGGGCATGTTACAGAAAGCTATTTATGAGTTTTTTTGTCCAGTATTCTGGACACATCTTCCCAGTAAACAATATTTGACATATTAATCAATTTCCCTAGACAGCCTATATAATTGTTTATTAAAATTAGAATAAGCCTTAGTACTAACAGTAATATATATATATATATATATATATATATATATATATATATAATATAACACTATATATATATGTAGTAGCACTTATTGTGGCATTTTTATTTTTATGTCAAATTCAATTAATTGATTAATATGTTCAAATAGTCAATAAACATTTTGATGAACATTCACTACATGTCAGGCAGTGGGTATAGCTGTGAACAACTCAGGTAAGTTCCATATCATCATGCAACACACAGTCTTCTGGGCAAAGGAGACACTGAGCGGGCCTCATAATCAAGAGAATCAGTGTTATGCAGGGAACTGTAACATGCTATGGTAGCGCTCAACAAGGGGCTGGGACTTATATAAGGCAGCACTAAAGTCAGGTCTTAAGGGCAAGTTAGATATAAATTAAAGCTTAGAGGGAAGAAGGAAGAAGGGTGGGCTCTAAGTAGAGGGAAGATCATGTGTAAAAGTCAAGACATGAGGGGAAATATGCACATAGAGCCCATTTGAGTAGCAGATAAACCTGCAATATGGCTAGAGTACTGGAGATAACGTGCAAGCAAGCTACATGTTGAAAAGACATAAAAAGATTACATTGTGGCATCTTTGTCATGAGCTTGGTCTTTGTTTTAAACGTCATGGAGAGTTAAAGGTAAGCAGTAATACTCTCAAATTTGCATTTATAGGTTACTCTAGAAGCAGTGCAGGGGAGGGGCTGTAAGGGTCAGAAGTGACAGCAGGGAGATAGATGGCTAGTACCGCCAAGAAATCGCATAGTAAGTAGCCTGGCCTAAGGTATTGGCAATGGAGATGGACTGGAAGAGGATGGTAGCAAGTCTGTGGAATGAATGATAATTTGAGATTGATGAACTGTGGGAAGTAAGGGAGAAAAAGGAGCTAAGGATGCCCAGAACCCTCTAAGTTCCAATAAGGTATGCCTGCAACATACCTGATTCACCTGATCCAGGCAGTGTGACCAGGCCTTGATTCTGCTCCTGTTTAGGCATTGGCCACAGTGCAGGAAAAGAGTCCCTGGGCAGGTGGCCACAGTAGAGGCAAGGGTAGAAAGTCAGCTGCTGTTAGCAAAGCAGCCTGAAGGAACAGAGTGAGTCTGGGGGATCCGTACCCAGAAAGGGTACCCAGAAAGGAGAATTACTGGTCATGCTAGAACAAAGAAAAACACAAAAAGAAAGGGGGGCTGAGGAGTCTTGAGGAGGAAAGAGAGAGAGAGAAATGAAGGAGAGGGAAGAGGAGGGGGGAGGGAAGAGCCCCTGACATCTGAAACTGATCTGATTTTCATAGGTAGACCTTAATGTTATTATAAGGTGGTCTCACATTCACAGCCAGGTCATTCTATTCTCCTGTTGGACATAAACAATCTCTAACCTCAGATAAGGTCACCCTGAGACAACGATAAAATGAAACAGAGCAAGACCACTTCAAAATTTTGTCTAAGCACAGATAAAAAAACAAAAACAAAAACAAAAAACATAGTTATTGTGTTACCCACAAAACACCCAAACACAGAAATACTCTCTTTATCTAACAGCAATCCAGTGTAGGGCAAAATTTTCTTCCTTATACCTTTTCTCAAATCACTCAGTGGAACCCCAAATCCTTTAGAAAATTCTTTGTAACTCCCTCTTACTGAGGTGCCCCATGGTTCCCCATGCTCTGTGTTCTTTCCCACTGCAATGAGTAATAAACCCAACTTGAATGAGGTGATTCCTGGTGCTCTTTGGCTGAAGGCACTGACAAGCAGTAAGTTAGGAATTCATAACGGTCAACTGCTTGCCTAAATGTGATGTGCTGGCATTTTAATACTGTAGAATGGGACACCACAGGCCCATAATAAGCATTTGCTACACAAACAAGCAAACATTTACAGAAATGAAGAAAAGACCACTGCAACAATCCAAACAATCCTGCTTACAGTCCTTTCTCTTGGTCTCAAATTTTGATCTAATCCTACACTAAGAAAGAAAACAGGGGAAAAAATAAAACAGAAATTAAAGCACAAGCTCCAGAGGATTTATGAGTAATGCTACTTCAGTCACGACAGTCTTTATTTATTTTTTTCCTTTGCTTTGATTTTGCTCAGAGAACTTTTAGCTTTACTCATCTTTAATTACCTTAATTTCATGCTTAACTTTGGCACAGAAGAGATCTGTTTGTAATTTCAGATGAGAGAAAATAAAATTCCCCTCAGCAGAGTCAAATTTTAAAATTCAAGAGGAAGAACAATGTGCCAGCTCAAAAAAAGTATCAACCTTACATTTCAAGGTAATTCAGCAGTAATGCAGTATTAAAGAGCTCCAGTTCTGTTTTGAAAACAAAACAAAGCAAAATAAAATCCAACAGTGAGAGGGAGAAAGAAAGAGAGAGATCCATTTGGTTCTCTTTTATATTGTGGCAAGAACATTTGAGATGAAATCTACTGTCTCAACAAATTTTACAGTGTGCCATATAATATAATGAAACACTACAAGCACAATGTTGTACAGCAAATCTCTAGGACTTAATCACAACTGGAACTTTATGCATATTAAACAGCAATTCCTCCCTTTCCTCCACCCTCACCCCCACTTCTGGTCACTACCATTCTACTCTTTGTTTCTATGAGTTTGCCTATTTTAGGTACCTCATGTGAGATCATGCGTCCTTCTGTAACTGCCTTATTTCACTTAGTAAAATGTCCTCTACTCCATCCATGTTGTCACAAATAGCAGGATTTCCTTACTTTTTTAAGGTTAAATAATATTTCACTGTACGTATACACTATATGTTCTTTATCTATTCTAATATCTAAATTTGTTTATAGACACTTAGGCTGTTTCCACATCCTGGCTGCTGTATGTAAGGCTGCAATGAACATGAGAGTACAGGTATCTCTGAGATCCTGATTTCAATTCTTCTAGAGACCCAGAAGTGGGATTGTTGGATTGTATAGTTCTATTTTTAGTTTTTCAAAGCACATCCATATTGTTTTCCACAGTGGCTGCACCAGTTTACATTCCCACCAACAGTGCACATGGGTTACTTTTTCTTATATCTTTGTCAACAATATTTTTTAAGAATAGCCATCCTAAGAGGAATGAGGTAATAGCTCATTGTGGTTTTGATTTTCGTTTCCCTTTGATTAATGATGTTGGGCATCTTTTCATATACTATCTGTTAGCCATTTGTATATCTTTTTTGGAGAAATGTCTACTCAAGTCCTTTGCCCATTTTTAAGTCAGGTCACTGACTTATTGATTGCTATTGAGTTAGAGTTCCTTTTATATTTTGGATATTCGTGCCTTAATAACTATAAGGTTTGCAAATATGTTCTCCCATTCCATAGGTAGTCTTTTCATTTTCTTAATTTCCCCTTATCATGTGCAGAAGCTTTTATTGTCCTTAGAAAGTGGGTTATTCAGCAGATATTAATATTTTTCTTCAGTTTCTTATATTCTTCAAATATTCAAAAATGACTCATTTTATAATTAAAAAACAATAATTCATAGCAAGTAACATAAGCCAACTAATGAAGCTAAGGAAAATGGGAAATGTGGTAATTGTGTGAGCCTTGATAACGGTTATTTGAGGCAAAAGGGGAGATTTGGACTTACCATATGTGGTTGTATATATAAATCATGTTCACCAAGACCTTCCCTTTTTCTTCAGTTTACTTACTGGTAATTAAGCCAATGGCTCCAAGACCAAGAAACCACCTCCTGAAGCTTTTGATAAATTTCAGTTTGCCAACTTAATTTTCTGAGTTTGCGAAAGGAAGTAATGAGAAAATGGAAAATCTGCAAAAAGTTACCAACTCTTGTGCATTATTGATGATAACATTTAGCAGTTTCTATGAGAGGCAAATACAGAGATCATATTTTGCATTTTTAATATACTTCCTATATTTGTTGAAAAAACTAGTATAAACAGATGCATCTTCCTAATGAGGATGCTACAACTGATAATCCTCTTTACTGTGAAGAATCTAAAATGTTATGAAGAATACAGAAAACTGAGAGCAGAGACATGTTTTGTTTGTTTGTTTTGAACTATAGCTAAGTCTCTTTCATGACTGATATATGAATCAGTTTAGGACTGTGATACTGATGAATAACATAAAAAATAAAACAATACCTAGACTGCATGGAATAGAGGATTTCACTGTAGGGTTGCAGGCTTTGTAATTCAAAACTGGAGATAATGTTGGGCACAGTGATGTTCATTTTGTAGGATTCTACACCAGAACAATGACATCCTAATTGGGTTATGGTTGCATTCTACTCTTATGCTTTTCTATGTATTTTGCCAGTGATTTTTCCACCATATTTTCTAGCTATACAACAACTCAACCTCAAATTCTCAAAACTCCTTTTTATCTTCTTTAAATATTTATGTAGCATTCAGCACTTTTTGGAAAGCTGTGAGTGTATATCAAACAAATACAGGGTTGTAAGCTAAAAAGTCTGGAAACCACTGTCCAGAGGGATCAATTCAGAAAATAGTATGTCTTTATATAAATTGGAAAAGCAACATGACTAACTTGTTATTGCAGGCCAAAGTGATGTTAATGTCAGACCACAGAAAATCTTAAGGGTGAAGGGGATTACAGAGGTACAGATGCAGTGAATCATCCGTATTCAAATGAAAGCTTCTAACTTATGTGTAACTAATACTTTTTGAGAAGGTAGAAAGAGGTTTGGAGACTTTTTTTTTTTTTGTAGTTTCTGCCCATTCAATGTTCTCTGCAACCATCTGCCAGTAAATAATGATTAATTCTATTTGACGTGGGTATCACACTCGAACAGAATTATAACACATCAAAGTGAAAAGATATACTAATTGTAGGAAATAATAAATAATCCAATTCCAAAGCTGAAATAAAGTTGAAGATATTGGCAAATTTTTATTCTGATACAATCAAAATCTAGATTTTCACTTATTTCACTCTACCAAGAAAAGTATTATCTTTGTTGTGGGATATTCCTGCAGGACCAAAGTAAAGACTGGGTGAGTGAAACCAGTGAACCTCTCCAGGAGCTGTGCGCATTGACTGAAATACTTGGAAGTGGAGGAAACTTCTGATAGAGGACACTGTGTTATGGTGGTGGGGAAGGGAGAGCATGTCTATAAAAGAATCCACCATAAAAGATGACATCTGGTACAAGAAGTCAGACTCAGAAGCAGTATCTGAGGTTCTAATATTAGAGCTGTTCCAGGTTTTATGAAGTTATTGGTATTTGTGTAGATCATATCTTGACATGCTGGCTGAATGTGTGCTCTGTAGGTAAACATGAGTATGTGTAAATCAACAAAGTGTAACACCTCAACATACAGACCAGTCCCCAGGAAAGCTGCATGCTTCATCTGCTTATGCTGAGTACAGGAATATAAATCTGTTTCTCAACTAGGTAAGGAGGCAAGGGCAGAAGTGAAGTGGGAGGAGGTGTCTTCCCAATTCTGAGATCTATCGCAGGAGGAGGCAATCTTTGTCAAAGAACTATAGGTAGATAACACTGAGAACCATTATATCCATACTATGAAGACATTATAAAATGAGAATTACAGCTTACCAATTTTCCCTAAAGAAATGGAATATACCAAATATAGTGTTTTCCTGCTGTACTTTTATTTTATAGTATAAGTATGGTATCAAACTGGATATGTTCTTCTATACTTGTCAAGTATACTCCTGAGAGAGTTATTACTGCATCAAAGAGTTGTTAAACATGCAGAAAGAAAGGAAAATTGTTTCTGAGGACAACGTCTGATTTCCACTCCCAACATACTCTAAGGGTACTCTTGTTGCCCCACATATTTTTCAGCAGCAGCTACTATGAGATAATTTTTTGTTTTCCTGGTTTGTTGGAGGTGAAATGATATTTCATGATGACTTTATTTTGCTTCTCCTTGATTACTAATATTTATTTTATTTTAATTTGCTCTTGAACCATTCATATTACTTCTTCAATGAACTGTCTTTGTCTTTTTCCTTGGTTTGACTTTTTATGGTTGATTTATAAAAGTCTTTGCTATGCTCTGATTCTAGTCTTTGACAGTTATACATTTTGCAAATAACTTTCTCCCAGTAGGAGGCTTGTGTTTTTATTCTCCTTATGGGGTCTCTGATGATAATCAATGCCAGATATAAATTTTGACATATTTTTCAATCTTTTCCTTTATGTTCTGTGCTGTCTTAAAAGGTCTTATGAAATCTTTCTGTGAATCACTGGCATAAAGATATTCTCCTGTATTGTCTTGTAAACATTTTAGAGTTTTGCCTTCCACATATAGGTCCATCTGGAACTGAATAGATGTATAATGTGAATCACAGTCCTAGTTCCTTGTTTTTTCCATCTGTAAAACCAATTTATTAAACAGTCCATCTTCTCGGGGCACCTGCGTGGCTCAGTCATTAAGTGTCTGCCTGTCGCTCTGGTCATGATCCCCACGCCCTAGGATCAAGCCCCACAGGGCATCGAGCTTCCTGCTCAGTGGGAAGCCTGCTTCTCCCTCTCCCACTCCCCTTGCTTGTGTTCCCTCTCTCACTGTGTCTCTGTCAAATAAATAAATGAAACCTTTATCAACAATAACAACAACAAAAAAAAACCTGTCCATCTTCTCTCTACTTATCTGCCAAGACAAATATCAAGCTTCACATGCATGATGTTATGTTTCTGGACTTTTTCTTGTTTCACTGTTTCATTTCATGGGCTAAATTGTTAGGTCTTTAGATGTACTGTTGCCTCATAGAACTAGTCCTGTAGTGGTTTTGTTTTGTTTTGTTTTGTTTTTTAAGATTTTACTATTTATTTGACTGAGAGAGTGTGTACAGAAGCAGGGGGAGCTGCAGGCAGAGGGACCATGGACCCCAGGATCATGACCTAAGCCAAAGGCAATTGACTGGGTCACACAGACACCCCTTGTTCTGCCATTCTTGAGAGGCAGTTTCTTCCCAATATTTTTAACTCCACATTGAGATGCCATTATATTTTTATTTTAAATAGTGTCGTTTAGTTTTCTCCTCAGCTTTACCAGTTTTTGTTCATCATTATCTCTTGAATTTCAGACTTTGCTTCAGGGATCATTTTCCTTCTTTCTGAAGCATAATTTTAGACTTTCTTTTAATGAAGGTTTGTTATTGATAATTCAGTTTTTTTTTTTGTTGCTACTAATGTTTGAAAACCTCTTTATTTTGTCCAGATTCCAAATAAAAACAATTATTTCTCTGGGTATTCAATTCGAGGATGACAATTATTTTCTCTTAAAACTTCAAAGATTTTTTTTGATGTTTCTCCAGTTTTATCATGATTGATACAATGTCAGTTTAATTGTCATTCTTTTTTTTTTTTTTTTTTTTTTTTTTTTTTTTTTTTTTTTTTTTTTTTTTTTTTTTTTTTTTTTTTTTTTTTTTTTTTTTTTTTTAAGGTTTTATTTATTTGACAGCGAGAAACACAGCCAGAGAGGGAACACAAGCAGCGGGAGTGAGAAAGGGAGAAGCAGGCTTCCCGCCGAGCAGGGAGCCCGATGTGGGGCTCGATCCCGGTTCTCCGGGATCATGACCTGAGCCGAAGGCAGTCACCCAACCAACTGAGCCACCCAGGCGCCCCTAATTGTCATTCTTGTAGGTAATCTGGAACCATTTAAAATTCATATTTACCTCTGGCTTTTTGCTCATATAATTACTACGGATTCTAACTCCAAATCTGTATGGGAACTGTGTACGATTACATGGTTAGGCATTGTCCACGGAGAGATTTTTATCTGTAAATCCATCTATCTATCTACTTCACCTGGAACCAAAACTGAGGTAAGTATGTTGAGCTTTTCCCTCAGCTTCATCATTTTTTTGCTTGCTGATTTCCAACAACAGTGCCCATTTTTTACAATTCTGGTCTCCAGTATAGCCTATGGGTTTGACTTTTGTCTCCTGAATGCACAGACCTTCAAAAGCCTCCCTTCTCAACCACAGAAGAATTTTCAGATATCTCCATAATAAACGCTTGTTCCAGTGCTTATTTTTCTTTCTGAATTCATGATTCCTTATAGCTCTGGTTTCTAGTGATTTTCCCCAACTTTCCCAAAAGCTCAGCCATGCTTTTAAAAAGATGCTGCTTACATTTTATCAAGCATTTCAGGTATTCTACACAGGGAATGTTTTTTCAGATAACCAAATCAAATGTGTTGTAAGAAGCAGAAAACTCAGATATTTTCAAACTCTTATTTAATATCCTTGAACACTCCTTTAAATTCAATATCCTCCACTCTCTTCCATTAAGGAGACAGTAGAGCTTCATTTCACTTACAGGTCCACAGGTTCCCTTGCTTCTGCTAACATCTCAATTTAATACCAATTCAATATCCCACCTACTAGTCTTTCTAATCTTTACAACCGTTTATATTGTTTGTTGTTTGTTCAACTGACCTCTGCATCCTTCTACTTTTCTTTCCCTTGGATTTCTTTGTTTTACAAGTTCTATTGACTTCGAGTATAATTGTTGGAATCATCAGATAAAGATCAAACTACTGCCCTAATGAAGCCTTGGTTCAACAGAAGAAAAATGTATCAAAAAATATAAAACAGCATGTGTCTTTCTGAGGTCTACCTAGAAAAAGATAAAGTATAAGTATCTGGCGTATGATAGGAAATGGCTTGTATTATTTTTTGTTCTGTACCTTTTTGAAATGGTACCAGTTGTAGGGAAAGTTTTTCCCACTTTTGTGTCAGGCCTCTACTTCTGCCACCACCAAGGATGGGTTGAGTGACAGCAAAAAGTTAATAGCACAGAAGACAGAACACGAAGCTTCCAAGAGGAATGGAGATGTCCTAGTAAGCATTAGTTGAGGATATATATGAATATGCATGCATGGGCAACACAATATAAAACATGAGCTGTACAACCACGGGATAAGCTCTACAAAGCAAGGATTTTTGGCGGTTTTATTTCTAGTTCCTAGCACATCATAGGTATTCAATAAATATTTGTTGAAGGAATAAATAAATAACAGTATTCAATATGAACTTAGGTTGATTTATTTTCATACTTTGCTCTGGTAATATAGTGATATATAAAAATAATACCACAATATAACATCAAGGTAGAAATCAGTTTAGTTAGATTCACTTTTTTTTTTTTTTTAACAGAGGGAGAGAGAGCATGCAAGCACAGGGAGGGATGGGCAGAGGGAAAGGGAGAGAGAGTCTTAAGTGACTCACTGAGTTTAGAGGGTTGGGCTCTATCTCCCACCCCTGAGATCAGGGCCCTGAGATCAAAACCTGAGCCCAAACCAAAAATCAGACACTTAACAAACTGCGCCCCCCAGGTGCCCCTAGTTAGAATCACTTTTAAAGTTTATTTTGTACAAAGAACACTGGGTTAATCGTTAATAATGTATTATATCCTTGTTTTTCTGCATTATCCATACCTGAAGTGAGCATAGTCATTGAGGCTATGCTACCTGAAACACACATCAATATTTGTGTGGTAGCAGCTACCACAAGAGTAGACCGAGTGCCCCGGGAAAAAAGTCACTTCCTTCGGATCAGCGTTGCATCCCAGATCCTGATCATCAGTGAAGAAATGCCCCAGAATATCTCATTTGTTAATCACCACTCAAAACCCCTCACACTTTTCCTCTCCCTCTTATTCCAAATTCTCTATTATTTTTTCCAGGGTTACATCACCCACCCTTTAAGTAAGGCAGGTGCTAATGAATGTATTATTTGTTTTAATTAGCTGAAAATGTTATCACGAAGTGTACGTGTAACTTCCTTTATGTGAAAGTGAGCTATAATGATAGGTTATTAAGTATACATTGGCTGAATAATTACATATGTTTTAAGTGTGTTAGGGAGGTTACTTTGTAAAATAAACCCCATGGTGAGTTTTGGTAAATTTTAAAAATAGACCCACATGGGGCGCTTGGGTGGCTCAGTTGGTTAAGCGACTGATTTCGGCTCAGGTCATGATCCTGGAGACCCGGAATCGAGCCCCACATCAGGCTTCCCGCTCCGAGGGAAGCCTGTTTCTTCCTCTCTCTGTCCCTCTGCTTGTGTTCCCTCTCTCACTGTGTTTCTCTCTGTCAAATAAATAAATAAAATCTTAAAAAAAATAAAAATAGGCCTACAGAGGTATTTAGAACAGAGAATAATCATCTGCTTTTAAAAATCTGGACTTCCATGCTTTGGAATTGCCTAACACAGAGATATGCCTACAAAATAAACTTAAGGGTTTTTTGTTTGTTTTTAAGAATAGCATTGCTGTGTATGTTATTTAAACAAGTATTTAATCTTGTTAAACAATATTTTCTATAGAAACCCAGGAGAATTTTGGATTCCTAACCTAGTTCACGTGGTTCTAGAACAGGATCTTCAATTCAGATGCTTCTAGGCATCAGGTGGATAAAATAAATGTGTAAAGTAGGCTACTTGTAATATTATAAGGTGTATTTCAGACTGTAGGAAACCAAAAGGTGTATGGTATAGCTCAAGATTTCCTGTCAACTTTCACCTTATAAAATAGTTGGCAACTATTGCCAGATCTTGCTTTTCAATAAAAACAAAAACCAGAATTTAATGTGAATTTTCCTATGTGAAAAGCATAAACAAATAAAATCGCAACATGGCAAAGTTATGACCAGGCCACTCACGAAGGAGACCCAAAAAGATAATAAACTTTTGAAAAAGTGAATTTGAAAAACAAAACAAAACAAAACAAAACATTAAAACAACGAGATGACATTTGGTCCCATCAGGTTTAAGGATTTCCAAGGAGTCCATCAAAGGGAGCTCTCATTCATTTTTGGTACCAGTATAAATTGACACAGTCACTTTGAAGAGGCTTTGGTGATATTCAATAAGATGAAAAACTCACATACTATAAGACCAGCAATTCCATACCTGGATTTATATACTAGATAAAACCACACACATTGGTACATTAAAGACAGTACATGAATATTTGCAGCATCGTTATTGAAAGTAGTAAACACTGGAAAAAATCCTATATAAAATGTTTAGAAAAATATGCAGCAACGCATTCTTACCATAGAATATTTTAAAAATATGCTACTAAGCAAACACAAATCAAGAGTGTAGAAGACCTGAAAAAAATATATTTTCTCTATATCTAAATATTTATGTAAATATTACAGATTCTATGATAATGTAGAGAACAAAGGCAAAAGAAAAAGAAAAAAAATCTAACTTCCATGTAACTTACAGCCCATTGACAAGTCCTTGAGACAGGCAGGATGACCTCTTCCAGGAACTCAACTGCCTCAACGTTAATACTTAGCTAGAGGCCAAAAACAACATTAGCTTGACATTAGTCAGACCTCCAGGATCCTATAAGTCTTCTTTAACATATGAAAATCCTTTTGAAACTTCCTTTTGGAAACTTCTCTATCCTCCCCAAAATATATGTTAGCAATCATCCTCTAAAGATAGAGTCCACTGGTATAAATCTGAAGTTTCTTATGACTAAGGGTTCACTAGACAGTAGTAAATGACCTTATCCTAGCAACAGCTAGACGTTTAAGGTCCTAGAAACCTTACTTCCAAATTCCCGAGAGACTTCCACTATCCTTAACTCCCTTCCAACTTGAAAGTATGTAATCAGTCACTGGTCACAATCCTAGAGCAGCTCTTTCTGCCCATAGGTCCTATCCCTGTGCTTTAATAAAACCACATTTTTGCCCTGAAGAGGTCTCAAGAATTCTTTCTTGACCGTTTGCTCCTGAACCCCCAAATTTCCCATCCTATAGTATATATTGAAGGGATATCTATTTCCTGCTTTAGGGGGACAAAGGAGGGTCCTAGTGTTCTTCTTGAGCAGGCTGTCTCTTAAGTAATTTTTATTTAAAATAATCAATACACCAAAGCAGTACATTTTGGGGCAGGGTGCTCTTGACCCCTATAGAATACACAAATATATAGCACAAAATTATACATATATTTACATATGAAAATATGCATAATAAAAAATTAATTTCAAAGCAGGTGTGGTGACTTCTGAAGGGAGAGGAAGAGGAATGGAAGCAGCAGGGTACATGGAGGTATTCATTTAGCCATAGTGTCATAGTGCACTAAAAAACATAAAGATTTAATAAAGCAGAAAGGTTTACATGAATTTTCACTATATATTCTATTTTATTTCTTTTTTAATTTTAATTCAATTTAGTTAACATATGGTATATTATTAGTTTCAGGGGTAGAATTTAGTGATTCATCAGTTGCATAAAACACCTAGTGTTCATTTCATCAAGTGTCCTCCTTAACGCCCATCACCCAATTACCCCATCCCCTCCCCGACATCCCTTCCAGAAGCCCTGAGTTTGTTTCCTATAGTCAAGAGTCTCTTATGGTTTGATTCCCTCTTTTTATCTTATTTTATATTATTTTGCCTTCCCTTCTCCTATGTTCTTCTGTTTTGTTTCCTGAGTGAAATCATACAGTAATGTCTTTCTCTGATTGACTTACTTCGCTTAGCATAATACCCTCTAGTTCCATCCATGTCCTTGCAATGGCAAGATTTCATTCTTTTTGATGCCTGAGTAATATTTCATTGTGTGCATGTTATATGTATGTATGCATATATGTATACACACATATATACTACAACTTCTTTATCCATTCATCTGTCGATGGACATCTGAACTCTTTCCATATTTTGGCTATTATGGAAACCGCTGCTATAAACATAATCTATTTTATTTTTTTTAAAGATTTATTTTTTTGAGAGAGAGAGAATAAATGGGGGAGGGGCAGAGGGACAAACAGACTCCCCACTGAGTGTAAGCCTAACACCTGGCTCAGTCCCAGGACCCTGAGATCATAACCTGAGCCAAAGTCAGATACTTAATCAACTGAGCCACCCAGGTACCCCATAATATTCTATTTTAAATAAATCTAATAAAATATTTCATTAAAAATATTTATACAACAAGAAGCCCTGTTCAAATAAAAGAGAACATAACTCAAATCCTACAACTACATGGACTATACCTTTGTATTCACTTTTGCTGATTCTTCTTCAATTCTTAGATCTGTGAGCATTTTCATATTTCAAAGCTTTGCCTTGCAATAGTATCATCCCTTTGTCTACACTAGTTTCCGATGTTCTTCCATCTCTTCTCCTGGACTTAAAAGCCATCTTTAGGCTGATGACTCTTAGATTTATATATCTGGCCAGAACTTCTCCCCTTAAACTCCAGACTCAATTATTCAACTATACACTTAACATCTCCACTTCTATGTGGTAACACATCTCAAATCATCTATTACCCAAC
This sequence comes from Spilogale gracilis, assembly GCA_004023965.1. Classification (NCBI taxonomy): domain Eukaryota; kingdom Metazoa; phylum Chordata; class Mammalia; order Carnivora; family Mephitidae; genus Spilogale; species Spilogale gracilis. The sequence goes on along the minus strand of PITA01009258.1, from coordinate 39,065 downwards.
TTCTGGTTCTCACTCTCAAGCCTGCTTTCTGCAGCCCTTCCCATCTCAGTAAAAACAATTCCATCCTTCTGGATTCTCAGGTCCCAAACCATGCAGTCCACTTAGAATTCTCTTTCTCTCATATCTCATATCCAGTCAGCAAATTATATGTATGATTTAACCTTCAAAATATATTCAGAATCTGGCCACTTCCACTGTTATAGTCTGGCAAAAACCAGTATCAACTTTTGACTAGCTTGCTGCAAAAGTAGCTCTGATTACTTCTATTATACCTCTTCAATCTATTCTCAACATGGCAACCTTTCAAAACATTTAAAATCTATAAAAGTGTAGGTTAAGTATGTTACATCTTGACTTAAAGTCTCCACTGGCATCTTAATTTAAGTAGGTAAAAGCTGAAGCCTTTACATGGTCCAGAGGCCCTACAGGGGTAGTGTCTCTATATATCTTGGCATTCATTTTCTACTTCTTCCACTCTGTGCTATAGCCACTGACTCACCACCATTTCTCCCCAAACACAAGGCTGGTAAAAGATCTAGAGACTTCTACATTTCTTATCCCCTTTATCCTACTCTAGTATCTCCAAAAGTCACATCACTGACTGATGTATTATCTACTTTACTGTTTTCTTTTTATTGTATGTCTACTCTCCTATAATTTCAGTTCCATGAATATGGAAACTTTGTCTTTTATTGCTATATCCTCAACACTTAAAATTGTGTCTAGCACAGAGTAAGCACTGAATAAAAACTTGTTGAATTTAGTAAGTGGTGATAAAACAGTAATAGGAAGAGTGAATAATTGACAAGACAGAATAAAAATTTTAAAAATATATGGAGTGGAATTATGCAGATCTAATTTTTTCAAAGATTTTATTTATTTATTTGACAGAGAAGAACACAGCTAGAGAGGGAATACAAGCAGGGGGAGTGTGAGAGGGAGAAGCAGGCTTCCCGCTGAGCAGGGAACCTGAAGCAGGGCTTGATCCTGGGACTCCGGGATCGTGACCTGAGCTGAAGGCAGCCGCTTAATGACTGGGCCACCCAGGTGCCCCTATGCAGATCTAATTTTTACAGATAGTGTAAAGACCTGAATTTTGAAGAAAAAGATCAACTATATAGGATAGGGAGGTATTTGTTCCCATAGAAAGTAAAACAGCATATTTTAATCAAATATTCAATATTTGTTAACTTGGAAGACATATATTTAGAGTAGGATATAAGGTAAAGCTAATTTATGACACTTATACATAGGCTATATTTTTATTCTTTGGGTAGAATAATAAAATCATACCTGAATCCTCTAATTGCACCATGGGTCTAATTTACACTGAAATGAAATACCAATTTCATTGCCTTGTAAAAATTAACTGTCCTTAGTTTCCTAAGAGCCTCTAATCATTTTTGGGTAACTCTTCCCCATGTCTCTCCTTCTGAAGTATTAGCAACATACTCTCATCTTATTAATATTTTAAATTACAATTATAATAAATCTAGGGCAAAAGCGCATAAATATAAATAGAGAGCTTAACAAGTCATTGAAGACAAGCCCTGGTGTATCTCCCTAATATTCTTTTCCTTTCCTGTGTCTACTTCCAGTCTTCCAGGCCTTGATTTAAGTCTTTTTTCCCTCATGTTAATGTGTACCTTTCTTTATCAGAATTTCCTAAAAATTGGTCTTCTAGGGAAAGAGATACATGCAGGTTTGAAGTTTCTGTTTCCTTCCCTCAAAGCATCTCTCCAAGGCCTTGGACAATAAAAGAGCTCAATAAATGTGTTTTGAATACAAGAACAAATGGAGTTGTATTAACACCCAGTAAGGACACAGGGATTCATAAGCCCCTGCGCACCCCCAAAATAATGAACTGAAATCATTGCAAGTGTTGAAAGAGATGCAGACAGATTGTAGGATGATCAACCTTCCCTTCCCTATTTTTTAATGCTTAATTTAAGAATGGAACATTTGATACTGAAACGTTAGATTTTATGAAGATGTAATCATTAAAATGAACAAGTTAATGAGGCAGAGAAAGAATGAAACAAGAACAAGGCTTTCACAGCATCTCTGCATCAACAGCCAGGCCATGATGGGAAATGTTCCTATACCTCGAGAGACAAGGAACGCAATCAAGCGCCAAACCTTAAATGGCTGCAGTCTAATGTGATAATTAAAAGAACAACATAGGCTACTTCCTTTTTATTCTTCCCTTTCTGAGTTGCGCATTTGGATGGTAATATCACTTGACTCTGTATGTACAAAGAGGAAGCAAGCAGCTAGTCCTCAGCCATGCCAAGAGAACAACACGGTCCACATCTCCACAGCACAACAGCTTTCTAATGCTAACATGATACTACTGTTTCACATGCAAAAAAGGGGCAAATAATCCAAAAGTATCATTGCCTTGCCACATAAAGTTAATACTGGAATTTGATGGATTTTATTTCAAAGAAGTAATGAAAAAAAACTTTGTGGTATATGTCCTGTCCTAAATTCCTCACATCTGAAGATTTCATGTCCAATATCTATGCACATTTTATAAATGAATACTGTTGGCAATCATAAAAAAGTGGTTCCTTTGTTGAAGATCTCAAATTATTAGAAGATGGAAGAAAATATAACTATACCCTAAATTCTACTAAGAAGAAAGACCTAGTACCAAATAAAAAAGATTTACAGTTACTTAGTTAATGCTAAGGCTTCTGAATGAAGTTTTAAGAAAAATCAAAACCTACAAGAACATGTAAAATGTAGGACAGGTAGCGACTATTTGAAATCACATATATAAAAATACAATGATTTGTTGTTATGTAATAGTACCCCTAGCAATTATTTTGTGAGTCAGAATTTCATCATCAAACTCATAAGATCAAGGAAAATCATCCATTCTCATTTGATTTTGGATTACATGTCCTTCTCTCCACATGGTTCCTTTTACTTTCTAAAGTCCTCTGCCAAAAAAATGTCAAAGACATTTAAAAGTTTATTAAACTTCTCAAATTCATTATTCATTTCTAAGTGAAAATAAAGCAGAAACCAAGAGGACACCAAATTAAGAATGTAAGAGACATGATCCAAAAAAGATGTTGAGTAATATGAAAAATAAATTTAAATCTGATTAGAAATTAGAGAGCAATCCAAATGTTCACAAGATATCATTTATTTAGTATTTTTGCTATGGGAAGTACTGAGTATCAGATACTGTGCTAGGAGCTGAAAATACCAGCTCATATTCAAGCAGGGCTTGAAATTTAGTGGCTTAAAACTGTCATTCCCTCCTTACCCAAGAGGTATCACAACAGCTGATGGTTCTGTTAACTGTGGTACTCAATTATGTCAGCTTCAAGTCAGTGGGGTGATTTTGCTGATTTGGGAAAGACCTTCTGAAACCTCGGATGGGACAACTGAGTTCAACTTGGCTCTGCTTCATGTGGTCTCTCATCTTACAGCAGGCTAGCCTATTCTTATTCTCATCATGAAGACAGGGGGAAAGCCAAAATGTCCATGACCTCTTAGGACTATGGTTAGAGGTGACATTCTACACATTTTCTTCTACATTCTACCAGCAAAAACAAGTCAAAGGGCTAGTTAAGTCAAGTTGAAGTGTAGAGAAATTAAAATTCACCATTTGAAGGAACTGTAAAACCACATTGAAAAAAATGTGCTCAGAAGAAAGAGTAAAAAATTGAGGCCATACAATGGTTTTATTTGGGAATAGGAAGAACTATAAAGGAAACAGAATTTGGCTTCAAACCAACTCAACCAAGACAGCACAGTTTGCCAAGTGAGAAAGGTATGGAATTCAGAGCACAAAGAAAACCTGCCCACCATTCAGGGAACAATGTCTTTGGTATCATATGGAGAAGACTTAACTCAGGTATGACCAGCTGAGGTAATCAGCAGCCAATGATGGGGCACTTACAAAGATAGGTAGTGCTAAATCCTAGTGCTAAGCTCTACCGTTAGAGTTATCTATGACCAAGCATGGGGCTGGGCCAATTGGTAGAGAATGGAGATGGCAGTTCTCAATAAACTATGTGGTTGCTTTTTTGTTTGTTTCTTTGGGGGGAGGAGGATTGGGGAGAGAGGTTTACAGAAAGTTTTGACTTGCTTAGAGGATCCTGGACACCTGGAGTTGATCTCTTCTATAACACTCAATAATCCCAAACCATATTTTTATTTGACTCTAATCAGTTCATACTTCCCTTCTGACAAAATCCCCTTGCTTTCCTCCACTACACATACAATGATTTGTCGTTGTGTTCTCAGCAGAGGTGCATCTGGCTGAGAGCAAATATGCAATAGGAAAAAGAAATGAGAGCCAGACTTAAGCCATTCTCCTCTGATTACATTATGACTCAGGAGGACACCCACCAGTAGTTTTATTCATTATTGTATATTAAAATCAAAGGCCTTGAAGATGCAGCAACAGAGCTGTCCAAATTGAAGCCCATCTGTGTATCTCTGTAGAAGTTTTTGTAGCATAATACATAGGCTATTTTAATAAACCTACTCCTTTTTTCTTCCCCAAAGGACTAAAACTTCAGCATTAACTTGACGCCTCTTGGAGCATCACTAGCTCTCTTCTCAATTTAGATCTTTTAAAAGTGGATAGGGCTGACCATGGAGGATGCAGTCATCAACTGCAAAGAGCCATCTGTTGCTCTGTTATAGCCCAGAGTGTCTGTCTCTAGGACCCAGATCTGTTTTCTCTCTTTCTTGCCTCAACAGATTTCTCATAGCTCCATTAGTCTTTATATTTTTCCAGATCAAAACCTGAGTTAAATTCTAGTAACTGTAGCCTCAGAAATGGTCCTTTTAAATCAGTCTCTCCTCTTAAAGTAAAGATCAGTGAAAAGATATTCAGAAATTGGAAACATAATCTGAGTGGACTTCCAATGTGTGGTTCATATTCTTAAAAAAACTTGAGGGGCAACAAAACTCTACTGCTATACTTGCACTTCAATTGCTTTTAATTGTAAGATTTAGAGAGCTATTAATTCCTTCCTCTACCTCCTTACCAAATTCCTTTCAGCATGATGACCCATCTCAAACAGCAGAGTATTCTCTCTGACATTACTTCATGATGGAGAAGAACCAACAGATCATAATAGAAAACGGGTTCCAGAAAAGTCAGGTTCGAGTCTGAGAAGTTATTTAAACCTTTCTAAGCCTTGTTTACTCTGTACTTAAATGAAGTTTAAAGTTGTATCAATTATATATAACTGTTATGAGAATTAAATGAGATAGGACATGTCCCATTTCCACACTGAGCATTCACTACAGAAGACATTATTATTATTATAATTATTATTATTACTACTACTACTACTACTACTACTACTACTACTACTATCTGAAAGGAGAAACAGCTCACTCAATATTCAACTCTGTCTTAAAAACAAACTGAATATGACACTGGCTAGAAGCAGCACTTACTGCAGCTCTTACTTTAGTCAAATACTGTTACAAGCACTTTCTATATATTAGCTCATTTAATGCAACGTGCTACAGGGAAAGACTATTATTATCCCCACCTTACTCATAAGGAAACAAGAGATTATACAGCGAAGCTGAGGCTACATGATTAGGCAGTTACAGGGTAAAGTTTCTAACCCAGGGCATACGGTTCTGGAGTTCATATTTTCAACCATGATATTATGTGGCTTCTGGAGAGAAACTGTCAAGGAAGGAGAATGCTAGTTATTGTACATTTCTCCAGTGGTTACACAGTTCTAATTAGGCATATGACTTCTTGACTGAGTTGGGTATTTCAAAATATTTTCGCTTCCTCCTTTAGAATATAAAATCCTCAGGGGCAGAGATGACACACATTGTTTTCCTTGTTTGTAGTACAATGTTCTGTATGTTGCAGGTCCTCAGCAGGTGTTGTTGTCTGGCTCTCTCTGTCTTTCATTTCCCCAATGGGCTTTTAGGAAATGTATGTAGGTCCTGCGAGCTCAGAGTTAAAAAGACCCTGAGGTTTGGCCTCCCCCACTCCCTTGCAAAATTCTCATTAACACTTCTCAGGCAACTAAGCACTTGTCCATGTAAAAGAATCCCAGCATTCTGGAGAATAACACTCATTTCTCGAAACTTCTGAAATAATGGTGTTCACAGCTGTCAGTTTCCTGCTTGGCAGTGAGTCCCAGCACTGCTGAGAGCTCCACTTGCCAGTCAGTAGGTTCCCAGGACCGAGGCTCAAGATGCCTCTGAAAGTTGATGGGTAAGAACCAACCCAAAGGGAAGCCAAAGAGAAGTCAGAGGGAAAGGAACACTGAAGAATCTTTTTCCATCACTAGAGTATCAAATAACATTTGAAAATTTTTAGAAATGTTTTAAAATTCTACTTTGTAGGCAAGTAAAATGCTTTCCTTATAGAAGATTGGGAAGACTGTGAGAAGCTGCAAAAGGTGCATTAGTTTAACAGTTAAAGGGTTTAACATGAAAACAAATACCTTGTCATTTACTACCCCTAAAGTTTTACATGAAATAAAACTCATGATATAAAATTAATATATAGACAGTCATATCTTTCTTAGTTTGGACTTTTCACTGTAACATAAAACATGTATAAAGTACAATATTTTCCTGATTACTTAGGCTATCACCCTGGTATTTAAAACCTGTTTGGGCTTTTCTGCTTAGCACTCAGAAGAATATGGGTTCAAATCCAATTTTCACTTCTTATTAGGTATGTAAGACTGCAAAGATTATTTAGCTTTCTTTTAACCTCAGGATTTTTTTTTATATATACAAAAATAAGGGAGTGATATATCTCTACTTCTTAGAGTTATTTCGAGGATTAACTCAGAAGTGGCATATAATCTAACACCTAGAAGTTAATCAGTCAATGAATATTACTACATTGACGGATATTTATGTTCTGGTCATCACTAGAATATAAATCCATGATGATCCAGACTTTGTTTCACTCACTGATACATCAGTATTTAGAACTTATTAGTTCAAAAAAAATGATGAGAAAAAAAATATGGGAAAGAGGGAGCCCAATCCCAGTGGAAAGCTCTCCATATTCAAACAAGTCCTGGAACAGCAGGGGAGAATGGTGGAAAAGAAAACTGAAGGAGAGTTTTGACTTGAATAGGATAGGCACAGGGTTGGAGTCTCTCATGAGTTTCTCATCAAGGGAATGATATGCCAAAATATAGGGTCTGAAACAACTTGAGAAAATTTTAGCTCTACAGCAGGTTTGTAGTGAGGACTGGATCCTATTCTATACTAGCTGAAGAGATGCAAAACGTCCATGTAGAGTTATTTACTAGTGTCAACTTAGAGCTAGTTTCTAGTTTGCATCATATGTTATTTTTATCTTGTATCTATTTTTCCTTTTTTCCCTCATTCTTTCTTGGTTTTCTTCTGCATTTCTTATCAATCCAGTGTGTATAAATTATCAGCCCTTATCCTCCCATAGGGATGGTGATCCATTTTGTTTAGTTGACTCACTTTAGCAAATGGTAAAGTCAGAAATGTCTGTGTTTGAGTGAAACTGGCTCCTTCTCTTGCTATGTGGAAATTTTAGTTTAATGAGTCAATAAAAAAAAAAAACCCTGCTCTAATACAGTTCTTCTTTCTTTCTCCTATGAACTTTGGAAGACCTTCAGACAGAAGATAGTTTGAAACAGAATGTGGACATCTCAAAAATGCAAAACTCAATTTCCAAAAGGAACTGCATACACTCCCCAATAATTTTAAAAGATATTTGAAAACATCTGTCTCAACTCATTCTGTCAATACAAAGATGAGCACATTTCATTTTTAATGAGAGACAGAGAGATTACTATTAACACAGAATTTGTATAAGCCCAAATGAGTTCTGTGGGTTTGTAGTCATATATTATTGAAAGTTAGCAATAACACTACAAGAAAATCACAAATCTGTCCTATTTAGAGAGGCTCTGGAGTATCCTTGAAGATCTGAGCCTGAATCTAAGCCTGATCTATTAATTAATGGAAGTGAACTGAATCTTCAAGTTAACTGGACTGCCGTGGCTCCATGAGACTCTCTTAATCCAGTGCTTCAAGACACCATCATATCCTCATTCTTATTTATTCATATAAATATTTGCATTCATTCTTCACTCTAGTCTGGAACCTGAGCGGAAAGAGAGCCAAGAAGATCTGGGCCTTACCCTCTGATTTTTCTTGGGCCTTATCCTTTGATTTTATCACAAGCTTAACATGCATTCCATAATTAGAGAAGATCTAAGTAAGAATTACCAGACTCTAAAGGGTGAAACAATCATACAGAGAGCTTTGTAGGCTAAGCAATAAGAGTATTTATGGACAAAGTAGGACTTGAGTCAGGACTTGACGGTGGCTAGTAGGAGTGAGAACACAAAGGGAAAGTGGGAACACAATCACAGTAGCAAGAATTTCACAAAGAAACAAGTTCCACAACAGTCAGAGAGAGTGGTAAAAAACAACACTAAAGGAAAGTTGTGATTTGAAGAGAACAGGCATGGGGCTGGGGTCTCTTATGGGTTTTTCATCAAGGGAATGATATGTTTAAAGCATTCTTTATTAAACAGAGAGGAACTGAGCACTGTTTTGGACAAGTCATTTTGCCTAGTGCTGTGAGGGAAAGATGAATTAGTTAAAACTCTTTGACCTAGAAAAGCTTAGAATTTATCAGAGCCTATTTAAGAAGTTTTGTTTTAGGAAGAGGTATTTGAATGCATATGTAATTTAAATGATCACTTCAGCAAGGTTTAGGAGAAAGTCTTACTATTAAGTAAAATGTAAACCCTCTTAAAGCCTTCATTAAAAATTCTTCTCCACTTTTAGTTCAAATCCACTTAAAAGTCAATTGCAGCACTGACTGGCACAAAAATATCTGTGGTTCTGAAAAATGTCTCCAAAGACTGGCATTTAATTTTGGCCATTCTCAGAGTTCGTGATATGAATTCTATGAGTAGATATAATTTCTTGATTTAGATCCTCTTAACCTGATAGCTTGTTCTCTCTCTCTTCTCTCTTTTTCTAAGGGACTTCAAGATGCTCATTCTGATTCTGGCTATGACCTGCCAAGATCTCTTACCCAAAGCAGATACTAACATCTGCTGTTTTCACTTGGGATGCCTCACATTGCACGTGTCATATTACTTGTCAAGACTGGACAAGTGACTCACTGTGTTTACCTTTCTCCTAGCTTCCGAAGTTATGTTGCTGATACTGAAATGTCAGTTCCTTGACCTTTGGATGCACAGAGGAGCCTCAGAGGATATTCCCAGCATCTGAAAGCAAGTTGTGAGAATTTGGTACTGGAAAGAAATATTACTTGCAGTTTAACAATCTTTTTGGTTAGTACAGGACTGTTTTAAAAGAGTACAATGTAGGTAAATATAATTATTCCTTAGAATTACTAAATTTTCAGGGATAAGAGGTTTGAAAATAAGTTATTTTCTTTGTGATTACATATTGGACTCTTGGTACACATACCTGAGAAAATACCCTTAGAAATGTTATTTAATGTTACAAAGAAGCCTGTTTTCTCAGGAATGCCTAGGACTCTGGACAGTATTATTCTAGCAACATATTGATGAATAGGAAAACATTTTTACATCCCACAAACTTGAACTAATTAAAATGAACACGGGTAAAAGGCAAATGCAATTTTAAATAATGATTAGCAAAATTTATTTTCCAGGGTGAAAAATGAATATGGTCAAGGAAATGAGGCTTATCAGGTCTTTCCACTTGCCTCACAAATCTTCTATGAATTAATAATCACTGACATTTTTATGAAACAATGTCATTCTGAGCACAAGTCTCTGCTTTCTGCATTATGACCACCTTTATAAAGGCCTACCTCAAAGTGAGAGGAATTAAAAGTGTCCTTACAGTAGTCTTCAAACAAGTACTATGGAAGCAGCAAAGTGAAAGGAAGGCCCAATTTATTTTGACCTAAAGAATTCTGACAATTGACATAAAAGTAATATAAGTATATTGAGGAGAGAATATAAATGTCATATAATTACAAAGAGTCCAAAGTAGAGGAATAATCGGGAAGACTTTGAATTGGAGAAACAGGATCTGTGACAGTCATTATCTTAAAAAAAAAAAAAATTCTTATAAGGGGGGGTCTGTGTGGCTCAGTTGATTGGGTGTCCAACTCTTGATTTTGACTCAGGTCATGATCTCAGGGTCTTGAGACTGAACCCCACATCAGGTTCCTTACTCAGCACAGAGTTTGATTTCCCCTCTCCCTCCCCCTCTGCCCTTCTACTGGCTTGTGCTCATGTCATACTCTCTAAAATAATTAAAACAAAAAAAGTTTTTTTAAATTCTTGTTAGATAAGGTAATACAATAGGAGTTTTCTACATCCACTAAGGCCCAATAAAAAATATGAAAATAGAGTGATGGCAAACTTATTTGTCCATTAATATAAAAGCAATGTGAAGCAAAAGTACATCTCTGCTATATTTTTTCTATTAAAGAGTGATAAACTTGTATTTGAAGCTTGAAATTATTTTTCACAGTCAAGAGGAATTTTGGTGTAAGATTCTTTATTAATCACAATGAATGATACACTCCACATTACTTTCACAGTCTTTCTAAATTAATCTCCTTAAAAGCCTTTTAGGACTTCAGTGATAAAGCTTACTCTTGAGACCAAAAACACAGTTCCATATACATGTAAGAGAAGTTCCACCTAGTACTGTTGTTTCCAGAGAAACTTAAATATCAAAGCAATTAAAGCAACTTCCTGCTAATATCTTATGGGTGGTAATAATTGTAAGAATAGTAATAGTAACATGAGTCAACAATAAGAACTGCAAAGAGTCTCCCAACAACTTTGATGGTATTTTGAAAATAATCATAATATATGATGCTTTTGAGTAACTTTACATGTACTTCTTCCAAAATGCCTTTTATCTCTTGCTTTTATATTTAGAACAGCCTGTGAGGTATTGAAGTCACATGCCATTGCACAAGTTCAACATATTAATGGACTCAGGCCAAGGGAAATAAATGACTTGTTTAAGATTGTGGATAGCAATCAGTATTAGAATCCTGGCTTTGCTGGTTTGGAGTCACAATTCTTTCTTTAATAACAGATAGATGTTGTGTCTATCATCTACCATCACAGCTACACCTATGCTTTTATCTCCAAAGAGGAAAGTGCTAGTGACATTATGGCATGATGCACCCACATAAGTGTGTGTGTGTGTGTGTGTGTGTGTGTGTGTGTGTGTGTGTAAATAAAAGCCCATGTGCCCAGAGGCTTTCTTTGAAGCCTCCTAAGCACCGACTACTTGCTCTTTAAGTTTCTTTTCCCTGAGAACATTTGCATGAGTCCACCTTTAACAGAGCCATGCTCTCAGATCATTTAAGTCAAGTTACTGTTTGATTGCAGTTTTTGGTTTTTGTGTCTTATTTGTGTAATGTGGCCTTATCTTCCTCTGGAGCTACTTGGTGCCTCCCTGCTTCCCATCTTCCCTACGTGAATGGCTCAGAGCAATGGATTTTGCTGTAACATATACTGATGTTTATAAAATGGCTGGAAAACTTTTACTCTTATAGCAAATATTCTCAACCCAAAGTCATCATACTTTTCGCAAAGTAAATATACTTTGGGAAGTCTACATAAGTACTAAAATTTTATCTATATATCTATATATCTATATATATAGATATATAAATATGTCTCCAAGTTTGTGCATATGATTATTTTTCTGGGGTAAAGAGCCACAAATTCATCAGATACTCAAAGGAATCTGCTGCTCAAAAGGTTTAATTAACAAAAACTATGTAATTAAGAGTAAATTCAATCATTATTAAAATACTAATGGCATTTCTTACAGAAATAGAAAAAAAAATCCTAAAATTCATATGAAACCATATGAGACCCTGAGTATCCAAAGCAATCTTGAGCAAAAAAAAACAAAGTTAAAGACACTGCACGTCCTGGTTTCAAAATATATTACAAAGCTATAGTAATCAAAATCATACCATATCAGCATAAAAATAGACATGCAGACCAATGGAAAAGAATAGAGTGACCAGAAATAAATCCAGGCATCTACAGTCAACTGCTCTTTGACAAGGGTAGCAAAACACACACTAGGGAAAGAACAGTCTCTTTAACAAGTGATATTGGAAAGCTGGATATCCACATGCAGAAGAATGAAATCAGACCTTTTTTTCAAATCATATACAAAAATCAATTCAACATGTATTAAATACTTAAGTGTAAGACCTGTTACCATTAAACTATGAAAAGAAAACATAGGGAAAAGCTTCTTGTCATTCATCTTAGCAATGAACTTTAAGATGTGGCACCAAAAGCACATGCAACAAAACCGAAAATAGACAAGTGGGACTGCATCACAATAAAAAGCTTTTGTCAGCCATGGAAATAATCAACATAGTGAAAAGTCAACCACAGAATGGTAAAAAATACAGGCAAACCATGTATCTGATTGGAGTTAGTATCCAAAATATATAAGTAACAAACATCTCAAGAGCAAAAAATAAAAAAAGCAAAACTAAACTAAAAAAAAAACAAAAAAAACTCAGCATGATTTAAAAATGGGCTAAGGACATGAATAGACATTTTGCAAACAAAGACATACGAATAACCAGTGGGTATATGATAAGGTGCTCAACATCACTAATTACCAAGGAAATTCAAGTCAAAACCACAAAGATATCACCTCATGCCTGTTAGAAATCACTATTATCAAAAAGAAAAAAGATAACAAATGTTGGTAAGGATGTAGAGAAAAGGAAACCTCTGTACACTATTGGTGGGAAAGCAAATTAGGATAACCTTATAGAAAATAGTATGGAGTTTTCTCAAAAAAGTAAAAAGAGAACTACCATATGATCCAGCAATCCCACTTCTGTGCATATATCCAAAATAAATGAAGAGATACCTACACCCTCTTATTCACTGCAGCATTACTGACAACAGCCATGATATAGAAACAACCTAAGTGTTCACTGACGAATGGATAAAGAAAATTTGATACACACACACACACACACAGGAATATTATTCAGCTTTAAAAAGGGAGAGACTGGGGCGCCTGGGTGGCTCAGTTGGTTAAGCGACTGCCTTCGGCTCAGGTCATGATCCCAGAGACCCGGGATCGAGTCCCACATCGGGCTCCCTGCTCGGCAGGAAGCCTGCTTCTCCCTCTCTCACTCCCCCTGCTTGTGTTCCCTCTCTAGCTGTGTTTCTCTCTCAAATAAATAAAATCTTTAAAAAATAAATAAATAAATAAAATAAAAAAGGACAGACTGCCATATGCAACAACATGGATGAATATCAAGAACATTATGCTAAATGAAATAAGATGGACACAGAAAGAGAAGTACTCCATGACCTAAATTATATGTGGAATCTAAAAAAGCTAAGCTCATATAAAATTTTCCACTACTTGCTGATGACATGATACTATATATAGAAAAGCTTAAAGACTTCACTAAAAAGCATTCAAATTGATAAATGAATTCAAGAAGGTCACAGGACACAAAATCAACATACAAAAATCCATTCTGTTTCTGTACACTAATAATGAAACAGCAGAAAGAGAAATTAAGAAAATAATCCCCACTTACAATTGTACCAAAAATAATAAAAGACGTGGGAACAAACTTAACCAATGAGATGAAAGACCTATATTTAAAGACTATAAAACACTGATGAAAGAAATTAAAGACCATAGAAATAAATGGAAGGAAAGTCCATGCTTATGAACTGGAAGGACAAATACTGTTATAATGTCCATACTACCCAAAGCAATCTATAGATTTAATGCAATCCCTTCAAAATACCAACAGCATTTTTCATAGAACTAAGCAAACAATCCTAAAACTTGTATGGAACCACAAAAGATCTCGAAGAGCCAAAGCAATTTTGAAAAAGAACAAAAATGAGGATATCACAATCCCAGATTTCAAGATATAGTACAAGAATGGTCAAGTACTTAATCTTTGACAAAGAGGCAAGAGTATCCAATGAGAAAAAGACAGTCTCTTCAACAATACTCAACTATATATATATAATTTTATTTTTTCAGTGTTCCAACATTCATTATTTATGCCCCATACCCAGTGCTCCATGCAATACATGCCCTCAGTACCCATCACTAGGCTCTCCCATCCCCCCACTCCCTCCCCTCCAAGACCCTCAGTTTGTTTCTGAGTCCAAAGTCTCTTATGTTTCATTTCCCTCCCCGAATTACCCTACTTCCCATTTCCTTTTCTTCTCATACTGTCCTCTACATTACTCCTTAGGCACCACAAGTAAGTGAAACCACACTTGACTTTCTTACACCACACACCCATATATACTCAAAATGGGATAAGGACCTAAATGTGAGACCTGAATTCATAAAAATCCTACAACACAACACAGACAGTAATTTCTCTGACATCAGTCATAGCCACATATTTCTAGACGTGTCTTCTGTGGCAAGGGAAACAAAAGCAAAAATAAACTATTAGAACTACATCAAAATAAAAAGCTTTTGCACAGCAAAAGAAGAAATCAACAGAACTAAAAGATAATCTGCATGTGAGAAGATATTGCAAATGATATATCTGATAAAGTGTCAATATCCAAAATATATAAAGAACTTATACAATTCAACAACAAAAAAACCCCAAATAACCCAATTAAAAAATGAACAGAAGACATGAACAGGCATTGTTCCAAGGAAGACATATAGATGGTCAACAGATACATGAAAAGATGCTTAATATCACTGATCATCAGAGAAATGAAAATTGAAACTACAAAGAGATTATCACCTCACATCTGTCAGAATAGCTAAAATCAAAAACATAAGAAATAACAAGTGTGGGTGAGATACGGAGTAAAAAACCCTCATGCACTGTTGGTAGAAATGTAAAACGGGTACAACTCTGTGAAAACAGTATGGAGGTTCCTCAAAAAATTAAAAAGAGAATTACCATATGATTCAGTAATTCCACTACTGGGTATTTACCCAAAGAATATGAAAACATTAATTCAAAAAGATATATGCATCCCTATGTTTATTGCAGCATTATTTACAAGAGCCAAATTATGGAAGCAGCCCCAGTGTCCATCGTTGGATGAATGGATAAAGAAGATGTGGTAGATACAATGGAATATTACTCAACCATTAAAAAGAATAACATCTTGTCATTTTCAACAATATGGATGGATCTAGAGAGTATAAGGCTAAGCAAAATAAGTCAGTCAAAGAAAGACATGGTATGATTTCACCTATATATGAAATTTAAGAAACAAAACAAATAAATTAAAAAAAGGGACTAACTAAAAAGAGACTCTTACTATAGAGAGAAAACTGATAGTTATCAGAGGGAAGGTGGGTGGGAAGATGGATGAAATAGGTAAAGGGGATTAAGAGTATACTTACCATGATAAGCACAGAATAATGTACAAAATTGTTGAATCACTATATTATACACTTGAAACTAATATAACTGTGTATGTAAACTATATTGGAAATAAATTTTTTTAAATAAAAAATAAAATGGACTGAGGTAAAAAAGAAAAGAAAAGAAAAAGTCAAACTCATGAAAGCAGAGAGTAGAATGGTGATTGCCAAGAGCTGGGGGTGGGAGTAATGAAGAAGTGTTGCTCAAAAGGTACAAACGTTGTTATGTGGGATGAATAAGGTCTGAAGATCTAATGTACAGCATGGTGACTATAGCTAATAATACTATATTGTAATGGAATATTACACAGCCATTAAAAAGGATGAAATTGCACCATCTGCAATAACATGAATGAAGCTCGAACATATTATGTAAAGTGATATCAGTCAGACTGAAAAAGACAAATATAGTATGATTTCACTCGTGTGTGGAATCTAAAAAAATTAATAAACAATCAAAAATCAGAATGAGACCTATAAATACAGAGAGCAAACTGATGGTTGCTGAAGGGAGAGAGGTGTAGAGAAGCGCAACATGAGTGAAGGGGAGTCAGAGATACAGGCCTCCAGTTATGAAATGAGTAAGTCATGGGAATAAAAGGCACAGCACAGGGAATATAGTCAATGATATTTTAGTAGCACTGTGACAGATAGTAGCTACACTTATAGTAAAATAACATATAAAGAAGCTGAATCATTATGTTGTATACATGAAACTAATGTAACATTGTGTGTCAACTATACTCAAAATTTCTTAATGATAATATATCATACATTTGAAATTTGCTAAGAGAGTTGATCTTAAGTGTTTTCACTACATATGCAAAAATCATAACTATGTGAGGTAATAGATAATTAGCTTGATTGTGATAATTTCATAATATGTGTGTGTATATATATATATATATATATATATATATAGTATTCCTTAAATATATACAATTTTATTTGTCAAGTATACCTCAATAAAGCTAGGGGGAAAAAAGAACAACTGTCTTCTGTCCCATTCTTTTGAGCATTTAGCAGACTATGTGTCAAAAACTTGCTGGAATCCCCAAAGGTTCCATAGCAAATGAGAAAATCGTAGGGATTATGTTAGTAAGTCAGTATTTCTAACATGTGAAACCATTATTACAAGAATGATGACCAGAAAGATTAAGCTGATCTAGGACAGACATGTCAAAGTGGACAAAAAATACATTAATAAAAATATGTTTCAAGAAAAGGCATCTATCAAGCCACAAAGACTGCTTGGGAAGTTTTTTTCAGCTGAGTTTCTAACGTCTTTATATTATAGAGTTAAACATGGATGTAAAAGTATCAGTGCTCATTTTAAGGTGGACTGTAGATTCTTATGGTTAGATGTTCTCTTTTATTTGCTTGCAGTTATGCTAGGCATGCAAGCAAACAAGGCTTTATTTTGTGGCAGTCAAATAAAAACACTATAGACCATGAAATTATGGTTAACTACCTGTTAATTATCTTTTCCAACACACATAATGCTAAGAGCTGCACATTATACATGAATTGGGTATTCAATAAAAATGTGTGGGGTGAATCAGAAAATTAGTATGTTCAGGAATTGTCCAGAAGAGCGATGTACTTACAACAAACAGATTAAAATGGAGGCATTATAGGGAGTAAATTGGAAATCACAAATATGAAATGGAAAGGAGCACTGAAGCAGGGGAAGGATAGATAGTCCCTATAAAACAAAACCACTTACCTTGCAACTAGTGCTGGGAGATATATGCCACATTTCCCATGGAGGAAAACATTTTAAAATAAGGCATGGCCAAGTATTCCTAGTGTCAAGTTCAATGCCTGACATATACCCCATGCTTAACTGACCCCATATTTCTTACAGTTAAAACAAAAGAAGCTTAATAAATACTTGTTCAATAAATGTGTTGCTTTTTATGTGGCTACATCACAGCCTATTCTTTCTAACTGAATTTTCAAAATTATACCACTTCCAGTAAAAGGTGGCCTGACCTGACCCATTAGCTATGTAGTGATGGAATCTTTTAGAGATTCAGACATGGTGGGCTGGCCTAAGACCTCTTCAATTATCATTCCCTCAAAAATTCATTCAGAGGTAGTACTTTCTCCAAGGCACCTTCCCTCATCTGGATCATTAAATGATCACAGCCGACATTTATTGAAAACTTATTCCATGTCAGCCACTGTTCATTTCTCTGAGTATCCTGCACACAGAATCTCAGGTTCTACCCTAGATTTTAGAACTGGGATCAACAGGTTTACCAAGCTCCTAAATGATCTGTATGCACAAGCACTGGATTAATTAATTTAATCCAGGCAATAGCCTTGTGAGGTACAGCACTTATTACCTTCATTTTAAAGAGGAGGAAACAGTTATATACATAAGGACACACAGCTAGGAAGGGTCAGAGCCAAGATTCAGACCCAGCAAGGCTGACAATAGACCTAAAATCTTGACCACTGTATTACTTTTCTTTTTGATAACACACCAATAAAAGTGACCCTCTAAATCTCTATTAGAGCATAATAAGTGGAACAATTACACCTTTGAATGCAGGAAGGTTACATGGAACCTAAGGGTTTCCCCCAAGTGGAAGTCTGCTATAAAAAAAGGACACAGGCTGTAGAATCAGATAAATCTGAATTTTATCCCTTATTATCTGCCTGACCTTGTACTCATCCTTTATTCTACTAGTTTCTTCATCTGTCCAACTGGGGCTACAATTTGTCATTTTGCTGTAAGAACTGAAGATAATGTATTCAATTTACCTTAAAGGTATCGTGAAGACAGAATGTTCTTGGTAAGTGGTAATTCTAACGAAAGGGATCGACAATTTTATGTTTGTTGTAAGTTGAAACATGTATTTGAACATCTTTTAGAATAGCCATAACATCCTGAGCAAATATCCAAACAAAACCTATACTGATTTTCCTAATCATTTTAACAAGATGAAAAGCTATCTTTAAAATTTTTGACAGTCATGATAATTATGAAGTTTTAACACAGTCGTTTTGAAAGATAAGTTGAATACAATAAAGAACTAGTCATTCTGCAGGAGTAGGTCAAGCAACAAAGGACTGAAGATTTCTATTAAATTCCCAGAGAAAACACTGGAACACTGGATCAATCACAAGATGATCCTTAGATTTTACCTTCTCTTCCTAGCAACCCTTGAACAAGGATGACTGACCTAAGGCAAAAATACTGTAGCCAGAACCAGAATCATTCTGGAACATCACCAATATTACTTCCATATCTGAATGACAAGTAGGAGGGAATATATGTAACTTTACTGGAACTTTAGAGAGGTAAAAAGTGGAACAAACTTGTCTTCCCTTTCAATCTCTTATTTCATAAGTAAAAAATGTTAAAACCACTGAACTTTGAATTTTCAAACTTTGGTTAAAAACTATTCCTTTATTTGATCATCATGATTATAACTAAAATAGTAATTAATGCAGAGTTGTATTTCAGATCACTGACCAACTTCTCAGTCCCCTGTGGAGATTCACTGTCATCCAAGGTATAAAGGAAGGACAGAAAATAAGCTCTTGGCTGCCTAAGGATAGGAAGCCTTAGCCCTTAATACAGTTATCAAAGCCCTGGCAGCATGTTAAGGTAATTGGCCCAATCTAAAGCATATAATCTATTTTTCTTTATCTTCCAACTGTTTCCCACTACTATTAGGTTCTCATACTAAGGTTTTCTGAGAAATAAAGCAATTATATTAATGTTGTCAATCACTGCTGTCAGGCTGTTCAATAAGAACAATGTTAACCTTACTAATTAATTGCTAGCAATCACCTAACTAACTTGAAGAAACTATTAGTTGCACAAAACTAAATAAGTAAATGCTCCAAGTGATGTTTATTATGTGCTACTTGAAAAACAAAAGATTTCAATTCCTCCCTAAAATAGAATCCTTCAGCACTAAGTGAAAAACAGTAGCCTCTTCTACTTGGTTTTGGATAGGAGTATACGTTTTTATTGCTTTCATCATTCAAGGCTACTGACAATAAATAAAGCTGAATCTTCACTACAGATGTGCTGTTTGTGTAGAAGTTATCTGAATAATTTTAACCTGACAGAGCTGAGCAAAGGTACCCCTTCTCAGATCTCACTGTGAATGCACAGTCATCTGGGTCATCCTGATTTACCAGTTTCTAGTTCAAGAACAGATGAATGGGCTTCTTTCTTTGGGATTTTGAGAGACAAAGGAATCATCTAAATATTCTTCAAAAATGCTGGTGAACTGTATTGAAATTATTAGAAATTTAATTTGGGGGGCACCTGGGTGGCTCAGTTGGTTGAGCGACTGCCTTCGGCTCATGTCATGATCCCGGAGACCCGGGATCGAGTCCCACATCGGGCTCCCTGCTCGGCGGGAAGCCTGCTTCTCCCTCTCACTTCCCCTGCTTGTGTTCCCTCTCTGGCTGTGTTTCTCTCTGTCAAATAAATAAAATCTTTAAAAAAAAAAGAAAGAAATAAAGAAATTTAATTTGTTCTACAAGCAGGTCTACAATGAATGCCATTCACAGGTTTTTATTCAGGTGAGGCACTACTTAGGAAGGCAACCTTGGTTTCTTGACTGAAATTGTCAGTGAAGTTATTCATGTGGGGAGCTCCTTTTTCTGGGACTGTGGGCAATCTGAAATTTACATGGCATCTCCAACATTGACTTTTTTAAAAAAAGACTTTTATTTATTTGAGAGAGGGAGCACGAGAGAGAGAGAGAGAGAGAGAGAGAGAGAGAGAGAGAGAACGAACACACACAAGAGCCCACACCAGCAGGGGAGAGGGAGAAGCAGGTTCCCTACAGGGAGCTAGACTTGGGGCTTGATCGCGGGACTCTGAAATGATAACCTGAGGTGAAGGCAGAAGCTTAACCAACTGAGCCACCCAGGTGCCCCTAACATTGTGACTTTTTTTTTAAACTAAAAATAATCATATGAGGAGGGAGTTTAAGATGCAGATTTCCAGGCTGACTCACTAGAGAGTCTAGTCCAGTAGGTCAGGTGTTAGGAACAAGAATCTGCATTTGACTCTGGCCCATATTCTAAGAATCATGACTATAAACTTGAATACACAGCTCAGCCCCTTCCAGACACTGAGATGTCTGGATCTTATCGAAACCTAAACTCCAAGTTCCGAGCTTCTCTGAACACTAGGCTCTAGGAGACTGAGGATGACATAGAAGCTGGCAGCTCCTCCAGGAGTTTTGAAGGTCATTAGAGAAACTGTGGAGTGGTGGTAGTTGCTATAACCATTTGAACACAGAGAACTCCTAACTTAGAGCTAAGCTCATGGCAGCCTTAACAGCAGGCCTCTGGAATTTGTGGATTTAACATTCATAGTTTCAACAATCTGCAAATGATTTCATGGGTACATAATTCATCTATAATTCTTGAAGACAGGAAATGGAATCTATATTCTAGAAAGCTGGTATAAGCACCAGTCTCTTAGCTAGGAAGTGAGTAAAACCCTCCAACCAACATCTACATCTCAATGGCTCAACAGCTTTTTGGTGTTCCCTATTCTCACAAACTAAATGTTCCAAAGTGTAAAAAAAAAAAAAAAAAAAAAATGTTTTTAGGTATCTACTATGCGGCGGGAGGGACTCCATTTTCTCCTTTTTATTTTATATTCACTTAATAGTTCTGAAAATAAAGCCAAGTCTTTATACAATGATGCTGTGTAATAATCTAAAATTTTATGAAGGTTTCAGGATCTGGT
The DNA here is from genome assembly GCA_004023965.1 of Spilogale gracilis. Lineage (NCBI taxonomy): Eukaryota > Metazoa > Chordata > Mammalia > Carnivora > Mephitidae > Spilogale > Spilogale gracilis. The sequence goes on along the minus strand of PITA01009258.1, from coordinate 17,911 downwards.
CCTTGTTAACTGGAAGTTTTCTTAAACTGTATTTACTATTTCTGTTTATATATCAAAGTAATGGAGAAGCATAAAAGTGACAAAGTGCTGCTGAGTTTTAATCCTCCTGAGATGGGACTGAAATTAAAATCTTAAAATGTTAAATCAGGGAAAAGATGAATTTCTCAAATGCCTTTTAAAAATGCTCAGTGTGATGACAGTGATATTATTAACTGTCAGTGGTAGAAGAGCAAAGTTTGAAAAATTATTTTCTTTTTTTGTCCACAAATTAAAACCAAAGTACCCCACTGGTTCTTTTCTCAAATTAAAAATTATGAGACTTTGAGTAGACATCAGGGAGTAGACAGAAAAGAGTAATGCTGGCAAGTAAATCGTATTTATATGCCAATGATGAATGATGCCTCCTGTCTTTTTCATCCTTACACCAAAGAAAACATTGTAGCCCAGACTAGTTTCACCTGAGATTCATTTAATAAATTCCTACTATGTGCAAGGCATTCAATGAGCTACCAAATAGAAACATTTCCTTCCTTAAGGAGTTTACAGTGGGAAAGAAAACCATGGGTAAAATTTGTTATAATCTAGGGCAGAAGACAGAGGTGGAATTACAAATGCAAAAATGAAACAAAAGAAAACAAAAAACAAACACAATAGGACATAGCCAACAGTCAATCAGAACAGACATCCTCCCAATAGTACAGATGCCAACAGTCAACAACACGTCTACCTGTACGAATGCTTGCCAGCTGAATGTTTGTGCCAAAAAAAAAAAAAAAAAAAAAGTGATAAAGGCCAAAGGAGAGGAACAGACTGTGAATTCAAAAAAGAAAAAATCCCTTCCTTCATGTGAGGGTTTCAGGGAGAAATATTTGGGGCTTTGAAGAATGGATGGAATTTGAATAAAATTAAGTGTAGGAAAGTGCTTGAAATAAAAGAGGCGCAAACTGAGAAAAGTTCAGGAAATATTCCAGGACCAGCAGAGTGTTTCAGCTCAGTTTTCTGAATCTGGGACACTGCAGATGGGCTGTGAGGTAGAGACCTCAGCCAAGGACAGAGAGGGAGATATCATAGGAAGCCAAAGACCAAGCCAGCCCCTGGGTAAAAGAGGAGGAATTGTTTGGACAAAAGGGAGGGTGCAGAGCATGCCAGTCTTCCCCTGCTCTTGTCCCTGTAAGCTTTTGGGTGACAGAAGGAATAGAACACGGAAGGAAGACTGAACTACAGGATTTCTGACCCTCTAGGTATGAATAGACAAAAAAAAAAGAGAATCACTGTATTGGAAAAAGAAAAAAGGTTAAAGAAGAGAAAAATACTTAATAGTTTCCTATATGAGGCAGGCTGGGAGTTCAGAACAGAGCATTCACAATTATGACAATCAAGAAAATCACATTTTCTGCACACTTGAATTTGTGATGTTGAAATTCATACCTATGATGCATCTAAAGAATTTAGCTCTTATTAAAAGGTAGCAACTATTAGTAGCAGGAAAACGCATAAAATCTTCAAGATGTCTAAATTAAACCTTCCGATTACCAGTTAAATTCTTTTCTCTTTATGTTTCCACTGGAGGTAGAAAACAGATCCCTGTGTTTTTTTTATTATTTTTCCTGTCCAGAGCATTCTTCTCTTCCTTCCCCAGCTACTTATTTTTCAAAACTTAACCCATTTCAGCTCTTTACCCCGGATAATCTTCAAACTTAATTTTAGAAGTAAAAGCTAAGAGTATGCCAAGGCAATACTGGGGGGAAAAAATGAGGATGGCATTTCAGAGGATATTTGCTCTACTCATGCAAGTATAGTGGTTCCATTCCCATTTACCAAAAAAGAAAAATAAATTACAGATGTGATAGCTAATTTTCATTGGGTTTTTAGACTCAGAGTTAGTCCTGACCCATCTTATATTAATTAGGTTTCCATATGATTTTTTTAATGGCCTCTATAATGTATGATTTTATGCCCTTTAGTCTGAATTGGTACTTACTTGAAACACCAACCTAAATGTCTGCTTCCAGTTTGAACAGGTCATTGTGCACTCCAGGCCTCTGATGCCTCTGTGAATTAGCAGGTGTTTCTTCTCTGGCAGCAAGTCTGCAATTTGGGAAACTTGTATGAAAATGCAATTCAAATATTCCCATCATAAAGAATGATTTTATTTTTCATTTCTTCTGACAGGTCATGAAGCAACCCAATCAACATCATGTGATCTCTGGCTGGTAATTTCCAATTAAGATTAAAGAGAAATAGTCTTCCTTTTGTTTGGAAATAGGGAATATCTGTTGGATCGGATGGATCTCTTGGCACTTTCACATGAGATCACTTTCTGAGGCAAACTTCCCAAGAAGGGGCACAGGGTGTGTTTTCAATTTTGGAAGCAGTTGTCATATGGTGTTGATGGAACAAACCAAGGGACTATGTTCTATCACTTTCCTATACTCCGAGGAACACAGCAACACATACATTTGCCTTGGAAACACTGAACACAAGAAAAAAAAAACATGCAGGACTGAAATTCATTCCTTTGTGAGTACCTTAATGATCCAACTGCAGTTTTGAGTCTTCCAGAACTATCTGATGAAATTACACTAGATGACCACTGCTATTTGTCATTTAAGCAAGAAAAATCAACACTCTGTGTTTGCAGTCATCCTACTTTGTGGTTCATTTTAGTATGTGGAGGATTAAAGGATTGGTTCCTGCAATTGGAAATATACTCTGATCCCTGCTGATCAGAAATTCTGCAGGTGATTACACGGCTGAATATATTAACTGTTGTTGGGGACACTTCCTGAAGGGAAAAAAAAAAAAAAAAAACCTGGGGGAAGGATAAGAGAAAACAGGAGATGACCCGCATTTAATAGGTTTAGGTTATGGTCATCACCTTCTTAGACTTTATTTATTTCTTTAAATTCCCCTCTTAATTTCCAGCCAGAGTTGCTTCTTCATTTCGCTATCTATAATTGAAAACAGCACAATGTGCTCCTGGTACTTGAGAAGTGCCCTGAATACTGTGACCAATGAATGAGAATGTGAATCCATCCTGAGGCTGGGTGTATAAACTAGAATAAATATCCTTTTGGAAAAGGTACTTGACTATGCTTTGCAAAATCATGGCTTTTGTTGCCTTTTCAATTTTCTTTAACTCTTTAAGGATGTAAAATATACTTTTAATTTAGCCATTTCCTTTTAATCAAATCCTCTATGTCCAGGTAGCATATGTACCTCAAATATTTTTGGACAATTTCCAAAATACCGACGTATATCTAAAATTTCCATTCTTAAAGACTGCCTGGAGGAACTCAAACACATATTTAACAAATAAAGAGAATTATTATGAGTTATTTGAATGACCAGTTTCAATGATATTTAACTTATTTACCCAACACAGTTTTATAAATAACATGTATTATTTATTTTGTCTTATAAAAATAGCAAATAATTGCTTAAGAGAATATGGAAAAGAAACAAACTATTTTGTATATAGTCTCATGCTGAGAGATAAACACCATTAATATTATGTGTATTTTTTTCTCAATTTTGGTATATACTTATAATTTGCTTTTTCACATGCCAATATATTTGAAGTGTTTCTCACACATTACTAAATACTTTTAGAGATATTTTTTCATGACTTAATAGCATTCCTTTACGTGAAGGTGCCTAATTCCTTTCTTTGTTCTTGCTCATTTAACAAGTTTTCATTTTTTGCTATTATAATATTATGAGTAATTTTTCTGTATATATGTTTGTGCATACTTAGTTATTTCTTTAGAAATCAGAATCAGAAAATTCTTAAAGGCTAAATTACTGAGTTAAAAAATACCGACATTTTAAAACAACAGGAATTGTCAAATTATCCTTCATAATTTTCCCTGCCAATTTACAGTTTCTTCAACAATGACTAAAAATATATTTTGTTTTTAAGCCAGAATATGTTTCCAATGGAGGAAGGTTTTACTCTAAAGAAAAGGTGTTAATAATTCTAGAGGCTATGTTAGGTGACCCTAAGATAATAAAATAGAGAGTCACCCACAGTCTGTTTCCAATTCCTGCCCCTTAGTATTTCTCCTGATGTGGGCTGAACAGCTGATATCATTCCCTGCAACACCAAAAAAAAAAAAAGTTTGTTTTGTATTTGTTGTTGGTGGTTGTTGGTTTGTTTTTTATATGCGGGGGAGAATAATTCCTAATACTTTTGGAAAACTTCTCTTATTATCAGTGTCTCAGAACAAAAAGTGTCACAGAACCTCTGATAGCTGTGGTTTCTGAAGGACAGTGGTATAGCATATATAAGAACTTCTCTTCCAGAGGGTTCATTTTTAACAGGATCTGCTTAATTGTTTCCAGGTGCTTTCAAAGGCCTCCAAAAGTACGGAAAGATCAAAACAAAAGCCCCAATGACAGATTACAAGAGATTCTGCCTTATGCTTTCATCTATTGTTACACCCTGTCAAGCTTTCATTAAATTTATGCCAGAAGAAGCCCCATACAATTTTCACACATCCTTCTCTTGTCCCAGCCTTGACCATGATATGTTCCTCCCTGGAACGCCCTTTCTCAAACCAGAATGTCTATTAACTCCAAAACTCTGCTTAAAACTTTGTTTCTTTACAAATCTTCCAAATGTGCTATGTTCATCTTACTTTCTTTTTCAGAGTCTTTTGTAATAAACTTTTTTTATGTTTAAAAATCACAGAGGCACAAAATTGATCTGATTATTCTCAGTGTACTGCAAAGTCCTCAATTTGTTTTATTTTGTGAATTTTTCCCTCTGCCTTAATTCCCCATACACACTTCTATTCCTTGCTTTCTCTTGGCACACACTCTTATTTATTTAACAAATGTTCTTTAACAGGTTTATGTGCCTTTAAAATATACAGTACTATTATGTGGATGGAAGTTACATAACTGACATTATATAATAAACTTCATACTGTTTATTGCCTTTTAAAACCAACATTAAAAATAAAAATAAATAAAGTCAAAAACATTAAGTAACTGAGATCTGTTCATGCTACTATAGTTAAATCTAATTAATTACCTCTGACTGTTCTATTGTATTCCATTGATGACATATACCCATATTTCAGTTATTCACTCCTTCTGCAAGGGTTTCCTAAACTGCTCACCTTTACAACTTAAATAATGTTGCAATAATTTTTGTTATACTTATATCCTTGTGGACATGTGGGGGGGTTGCTTTGAAGCATATATCAAGAAATAGGGCAGCTCATCATAAAGCATTGTGGTAAATGGAATTATCAGCTCATTGGTCCCAATTCTTTGCTCCTACCTGTGTCCACACCCTTTTACTCATTACTTAACAGATCCTCCCACTTACAATGGAATGTCCATACCATCACCTGACTTGCCTTGGCCAAGAGACTGTAGGCAAAAGTAACAATGTGCCAGTTCCAGTTCAAACCTAAGCATAAAGACTCCTTCCCAAGCTTCCACTTGCCCTTTTGCCATGCCACTGCCATGATGAGAACACAACCCATCTGGTCTGATGATCCAAGAAGGATGGAAGAAATTTGAGGAAGACCTCAGTTCAGCCCATAGTGAGAGCCCAGACTAGAGAGCCTTTAGCTTCAAAAGGATGCCAGCCATGCCCGGCCTGATAAGTTGACTCACAATGTGAGATTCACAAGAGCCCAGTGGAGATCAGCGGAGCTGTTCCAGAAGACACTCCATCACATAAAGAATAAATATCTGTTGTAGGTCCCTCAGGTTTTTCAGTGGATTACAACGTAGCCTTGGCTGGCCGACAGAGATTAGCACATCTGGATTGCCTTTCAGAATGCCTGTGCCAGTTTACTCTTCCAACACTGGATAAGGGTCCTTACTTCCTCATATCCTTGTCTAAAGCACTGCCCATGTTTTTCAAACTGTCCAGGTTTTTTTTAATGTGATGATCATGGAAGAGTAGATCATAACATTGAATTTCTGTTTAGAGTTAGGAAATCTCTTCACGCGTGCCTGCGTGCACACACGCATAAGCACACTAACCACCTGATCTCCCCTTCTTTCAAGTGCCTATTTATGTCCTTTAACTCTTTATTTCTTTTGGATTGATTGTCTTTTACTCACAGATTTGAAGAACTCCCTCATATATTCTAAAAATGAAATCCTTGTAAGTTTTAGATATTGAAAATTTCTTCTGTTAGCCTGTCACCTCAACTGTCTGCCAACTTTAACAAGGATGTCTGTGGAACATTTACTTAATATTAATGTAATCCAACTTATCAGTTCTCAACCTCCATATACTTGTGGTTTTTTTCACATATTTTTTGAAAGCACTGCCTCTCTAAACCAAGACCTCAAAGACAATTCTATTAGCTGTTATGTGTATTTTCTTCTGTTAACTTTTACTTTTCATACTTGAATTTTTAGTGCATTTAGTTTACTTTTCAATATATATGGAGCTTTTCCTTGGTTTTTATATATATAATTTCACTAAAAGTCATGTTAATAAGGCAATATAGCTAATTTTTTAAACAAATATATTAGATGTAAACAAAAAACCCAGAACATTCATATTCAAAACTGTCACCCTGGGGTGTCTCTCACATCTACAAATGCTTTAAAATCTTGGAGCTTCTCCTTTGGAATTTTCTTTACTGTTTCTAGGACTTCTTTCAGATTATGGTAAAATGGATATGGCTTTTGCAAACATCTGAAAATTGCTCAAGATGAAGTAAATCATCAATCTCAAGAATACCATTTTCAATTAGAAAAAGAAGGCTACTGATTTACTCATATAAAGGGATTTTCTTTGTTTCTTTTACTTACTCTCAATACCTTGCTACAGAAGCAGTATATTACATGATTAAAAAATATGAGCTTACAGGCTATTTCAAATACTAGCTCCAGTAGCCTGGATTAGTCCTATAGATTTCAATTTCTGCATTAGTTAAATAGACATGATTAAAAAAAGAAAAAGAAAAAGCAGTGGTGAATACCAACTTACCAACTGAGTTATTTTCAAGATCATATGAGTTAGTAGGGCCCGGCATGGAATAAGCATCTTAATAAGCAGCTATTGGCGGTATCATAATCATCATTAGTTAAATCATCCCATATAACCAAACAGTCTCAAGCCTATGTGAAGCCACCACCCCAGCCCCACTTGCTTGATTATTTTGTTTTTTAAGACTATTACTGGAAGACAGACACGTCTTTCTTTTCAACACAATGTAGTGAGCCTGGGGAAATGGCATTTTCTACATGCTTTTCTTCTGTTCCACTTTGAATTTTAATTCTTTCGTCTTACACCCGTCAATCAGAAAACAAAATTACTTTGAGACAGTATAATAACTCCACACATATTTATTCCATATACTTTTGAGGCAAACAGGTAATTACTTCTGTCTCCCAGACTTAAGGGTTTAGCCTCAGCTCGCTGCCCCCAGCAATCCCACAAGCAAGTAAACACAATAAATATTTCTGTGACATTTAGTAACCATTGCGTTCAATTAGTATGTGTTTAAAATGTACAAAAGATGCAGAAGAATCCTATCTTTAACTTTTTCCAGCTCCTAAAGGAATAAATTATAGCTTATATCTAATATACAGCTCATAGACCCTGTCATGCCACTAGGCAGCATTTTTTAACTTCCAAAAAAGAGAAAACATTCTTTCAATGTGAGGATACTGTGTTGGAGTTAGTGACTTAAATAGACATTTTTGTATTACCAGATTATAGGCAACAGTAACTACCCTACCAGTTTCTAGCTATTAGAAAGAATCCTTTTGCATATTTTCTCCAACTTAAAATTTGAAACTTCTCAATTACCCCTCTTTTACTACTGGCAGAGATAATTTAGAACTAAAATATTAAATCTGGGAGGAAAATGATTCTAGAGGGAGGGAAGATCTCAAAAAATATTCTCTTTTTGCTATGGAAAATTTCTAAGTTTTGTAGATTGAAAATAGAAGAGAGGAGAAGACAGAGAGCAGAGAGAACACAGTTTGACAAAACTAAGATTTTCTAACATGTTTGGTTAGAATTAGCACTGTAATTGCTACACTTTTTCTTTCTTTTTTGTATGTTCTGTTAGTCACGATAATGTACATCATTAGTTTCTGATGCAGTGGGTATTAAGGAGAACATGTATTTCATGGAGCACTGGGTGTGGTACTATAAACAATGAATCTTGGAACACAGCACTATAATCTCAGACCACATTATCTAAATCGCTCATTCCAATGTTAAGCCACTGGAATATGACTGCTGGCTCTCGGATTCCCCTCAGTTCCATGCTGTTGTTGTCAACTTACAGGTAAAGGTGGTTAAGACAGACCTAGATTCTGGTTAGATTTCTGGAGGGTGTGGTGAAGTCAGTCAGAGGTGTGGAAGAGGTTGGAAGGAAGCTAACAACTAAGAAAGTAAAGTTACTATTTAAGCATTTTGAGGTCCCCCGGTAGGGGAGCAGGGCTGCAGGGCAGCAAAGGTGTATGGATGATAAGAAGGTCAGAGCAGATGAGTGCCTCTGGCTTATTACAACCATCATTCTACATAGTAAACATTAAAGATAACCACTGCCAACAGAGAAGAAAACTAATATTGAAATTATGGATACTGAAATCATTTTTATTGCATGCTAGAAATAAGGTAGCAAGTTCAGAATGTAATAACTTATCAACAGGGTCTGGTCCCAGCAGTTCTGTGGAGTATTGGCAGTGATAAATGATTCAGGAGTAATGCCATCAAAGTAAATGGTTTCTATTTCCATCACTGACTTTATACATACTCAGGTGGCTCTGTTAAAGAGAATTAAATGCACAGGACCGTATGGGAAGAATTATTGTGAGTTTTCTTTGTGACAGACAGTAAGATAATGCATTTTAACATGTCATTTATGTTCAAACCAGTAAAGGCTGGGGTCATGAGAATTTTCTTTTAGATATTTATCCTGATTTTAGAGTATGATGTCATATCATCAAGTAAATTAAAAAGAGACACTACCCAGCAATACCTCAAACTACCTTCTTCCTAATACACACATTGGCTTTATCTCTTCCTGATGATTACATCTGCCCCAGAAATAAGCACCAACATTTATGATGCTGCTTATGTGCTGCAAATCATTCAGCTCCTTAATAAAACTCATCCATATTCAATTCAGCCTATGAGGCACACTGCATTGTCAGCCAGAATATTAATATTTCAAGATATAATACAATCTAGATCAGAAGGCACAATGAGGACAATTCACCAATTTACACTGTTTCCTATTTATTCAATGCAGGTCCATTCTACTAAGCATAAATGATGCTTCGGATGTTTTCTTCGTGGATCAGAAACTGCTAAAATCAATCGATCATAAGCATTCAAGTATCATTAGCTGTATACAAAATCATGGTAATTCTGTAATATGAACCAAATTACTAACTTTTCAAGTATGCAGTCAGTGTATTTAACATAAAATGCAGAACTATCTATCCTAAGACTTTTCCCAGATTTTTCCAGCAGGAAGGGAAGCAGGAAAAGAAGAAGGAGGGGAGAAAGCAGGCAGCAAGGCGAGAAGGAAGGGGAGAATTAAACTATCACCTCCCTTCTTTTTCCATCAGACAGGAAAAGTGGACTTAAACACCAAGGGTCAAAAGGAGACTGAGGTATGCATACAATTACTATTACACAGTTAAATGGGACAACTTACTCCTCCCTCCTTTCTGCCTGCCTGAGAAACTACCCTCAGCCCACAAAACTTGCAGCACAAGATGCAGAGCGACGTCTGCAGTGAACTATACCAAAGATTTGTCCTCTCTGCTTATGTATATAACATTCTGGTCTCAAGTCCAGCTGCAATATCTGCAATACAATTATTCTTTCATTGTTTTATTACAGTCACAGTTATATATGTACACAAGTGCTGAATTCTTTTCTCCCTTTGTCCCTCCCTTCCTTCCTTTTTTCCTTCCCTGTTTCCTTAAATAATTAACTGAATTATCTATTGTATTTCAGGCAGATCCCTGTCCTCTGAGAGCATCTAGTCTATGAGGGACAGAAACATGGGAACAAAGAATTATAGGATGATGCAACAGTAAAGTAAACTATAATGACTGATACGCTGAATGTAGTTGCTGGTCTCCACATACTTTAGCCTAATTACAAGGCTGTTACAAGGTCACAATTCAAATATCTTAGAAACAGCAACTAGTGATAAGATACTGATGCTACACATAATGAAATCGTGTTGTCATTACAACTCCTTCCTCTATTCACAATCTTCTGTTATTACTCTAACTTTAATTTATGGTAAACAAATCAGGGTAGAATTACCTTGAAAAACATGAATCTTTATCAATGATGCACCTTCAAAAAACTAAAGATTAAATTGCCTTGTAAGTGAAATTAGGATCTTTGAGGGCTAGAACTCTCTATCCACATTTTAGTGTTTATTGTAATAATCATGTTATTAATGAATCAGATCTATAACAAACATTTCTGATTTACCAGAAAAAAAGATCATTGAGAACTGCAACTATGAAGCTTCCAGGGCCTATGTTCAAATCAAAGCAAGAAAAAAAAATGAGAGAACAGTGTTTCAGAACAGTTTGTAATGGGAAATCTGTACAAAAGTATTTACATAACCAAGAGAAGCCTCTAGAGAAAGGAAGAATTTTCAGGTAAATTAATGCAATGGATTCACAGAAAAAAGGCAGAATTCTGGAAGGCCCAAAGGTGCACTTTACAATGAATAATTCCAACAGAATTATGTGTGCAAATTAGATCAATTAAAGTGGAAGATGCTCAGTCACATACTGGTCTAAGAGTTAAATGTTGTGGGGATACAACTAAAACCAATTCCAACTGAAATTGTAGAGAACATCCCAGGTGGAAAACAAAACAATTCCTGAAGGAAAGAGAGTAAGTCAAAGGATTATTTATTTTCTTTCTTTTTGTTTTTTTAAGGTTGACACTTTAAAAAAAATCATGCATATTTTGCCTGGTTATTTGTACATCTATACTCTCCTTGAATAACAATAACAACAAAAACACACAAGAAAAAGGCACAAACCTTTTCTCATCAACTCAAAAAGGCCCACCAAAAGTTGGTCCAAAGTGATGATGCTAGTTTGATCAAAATTTGAGAATACCATTTAATCCCCTCTGTTATAATTTTTATGCCATTCAACTAAAATGGCAAATATTTATTGTTAATGAAAGAATTACAGAGAGAAATAGGGAAACTGAAAGTTTTTTCAAGAAAAAAACAAATGAGTGGAAGCCTAGTACACATTTTAGACAAGGTGAATTAATTTGTTGTCATTGTATATAGCTGTGTATTACTGCTCAAACATCTGTGGCAGCTATGCAATTCTTCCCATTTCAGAGGGACTCACTCATGAACCTTTGGTCAGTCAGCAGAAGGTTCAGTAAGCATCCACTTCAAAATCAAGCATCAACTGGCTAGGAACTGGAGAGTCTCAGCTTTTCTCCACATGGTCCCTCTTTAGGCTAGCCCAGGTCTATTGTAAAATTAAGCATCAATTGGCTAAGAAACAGGAGGATCTCAGCCCTTCTCCACATGGTCCCTCATTAGGCTAGCCCAGTCCTGTTCTTAGTGTTGGTGGAATCCAGGTTTTGAGAAAGTGGAAATATGTGAGATCTCTTGAAAATGTAGGTTTAGAACTGGTACACTGTTTGTTCCTTTATATGTATCATCCAAACAAATATTCATAACCAAGGTATGGGGAAATAGACTCCACCTCTTAATGGGAGGAGTTTCAAACTCACATCATAAAAGTTATGGCTATTAGGAGACCATTATTTGGGCCATCAATGAAATTAGCCTCTCTTGCAAGAGATAACCAGCTTTCAGGGAAACAAGATTTTATTGTAGACAGATTACTACAGGCTAGCAACATCATCATCTTTGCCCCATAAAATGGTAGAAGCTGGGGGGAAAAAAAAGATAGTACTGAATCATAGAACAACCAGCTACTCATTACTGTCCTAATAACTAAAGTGATAATCACTGTTTTTGAGTGTTGTTGGCTTTGTCATATTCCTAGCACAGTAACAGATAACACTATATAAGAATTATCAAACACTTTTTATATGCCAAGTACTAGACAGACTAACTACATATCTAACCTATTTAACCTTTAAAATGACCCTAGAGTGTTCAGTTAATTTGGGGGGAAGAAAAGAATTTGTCCAAGAAAACATTAGTAAGTGACAAGATTTAAATCTAAAGCCTAAATACATGTTTTTGCTTTTTTAAAAATAAGAATGTTTAATTACATAGGTAGAATTTGCAGTGGACTTCCTTATTATTTGCTTCCCTGGAGGACAATACTAGTTTTTTTTTATCTCCCTTAACAATCTATATATTCTCTTCTAGAAACTGCTCCTTTCTTTTGCTAATTTGTATTGCACTGCATGCCTTTTTCTTATTAATTTGTAGAAATTCTTTGCATACACTTGATGAAAACCCCTAATCATTATATTGCAAATATTTTCTGCCTGAATGTCCTCATCTTTTTATTCTATTATGATATATTTCATCAATGAGAAGTCCTAACATTTAATACAGTCAAACTTATAAATTTTTGATGTCTTGTCACAAGATCTTCTCTTTTTCAAGGATGTTAACATAATCATTTATACAGTCTTCTCTTATTTTTATTGTGTTGTCTTTTATATTTAGTTATATAATTCATCCAGAACTTAATATTACAATTGCCATAGGAACAATATAATTATTTTTTTAAATCATGACACAATTGCCTGGAAAATATATATTGAATAATCTGTCTTTTCTCCATTGACATGAAATGCTGTATCTGTCATGGCCTAATTTCCCAAGTATACATGGACCAGGTTCTGCATTATCTATTTAATTTTGCTGATGTATTTGCTTTCATTAGCCAATTCCACACAGTTTTAATTACTGTACTTTATGATATGTTTTAAGATCACATAGGAAACAATCCATCTTTTCTTTTTAAATATTGTCTTGGCTACCATTCTGCATTTACTATAGTACCTGAATTTTAGAATTAAATATTCAACTGCTGTGAAAAAAACTGTATTGGGATTTTATTTTGGATTAACTGAATTGATAAATTAGTATGCTGAGAATCTATGGTCATAAATATTGTTTATGCATCTATAAATATATATTTCCATATACTGGAGCATTTTTTAGATCCTCAGTATCATTTTATATTTTTCCATGGATTTTAAAATCTTAATTGGTTATATTCCCAGCTATTTTGTTGTTTTTGTGCCTATGAAGAATGACATATTTTTCCTTGTTATACTTTATAATGAGCTATGCAAGTCTCTAGATGAGCTATCAATTTCTGTACATGTGAGAGTGTCCTATAATTTGCTATAATTTGCTAACATTAGTCAGATGTGATTCTAGTGCTTCATGTGAATCATAAAATATACTTAATAGCTTTCCATCTTTTCTTATTCTCTGGAACAGTTTGTATAAGTTGGAAATTCCACATTCTTTGAAAGTTTGGTAGACATCCCTGTAAAAGAATTAGGACTTAGGACCTTTTGAAGGTCAGTGCTTACATTTTTAACTTTGATTTTTTTTTTTATTTTTAGTAATCTCTATGCTCAACGTGGGGCTCAAACTCATGACCCAGAGATCAAGAATCACATACTCTATCAACTGAGCAAGCCAGGTATCCCTAATTTTGATTTTAATATATTCAAGGATAATGGTCTAATCAGGTATTCTGCTTATGTTGTGCCAGTTTTTATAATTTAAATTTTCTTAGTAAATTATGCATTTTATTTCATACTTATTGGTATAATATTGCATATATTGCATATATATATTGCATGTATATCTTTTACCTTTTAAACTTCATTTATGTAGTTATTCTATAAAATTTACTATTTTATAGTAAAAATAGTAAATTTTAATAAATTCTATAAAATTTAGTATTTACTATTTACTATAAAATTACTATTCTTCTGGTAGCTATTCTTTTTTTCTAGCAGCTATTCTAAAATATATAATGTAAAAACACATAATTTAATCTGTACTTTATAATCAACATCAGTATTTCATCAGTCCCCATATTGTCTTTCTGAAAAGGAGACTTATTTTTTGCTTTTATTTCTTTCTTCTTTCCTTCAGCTCTCCCTCCTAACGTCACCTGCTGTCAGTTTGGATTTTTTTTTCCCAAGTGGCAATTCTGATTTATATTTATAGTGTATATATAATATACATCTCAGTTATTTAATATTACTCATGGAACATTGGAAAAAATGGTTACAAATATTAAATGTAGTCACCTCAAGAACTGCCAAGAATACTGGTTACCTTTCCTTTTTATATTTTCATGTCATAAAAAAAGCAAACATCAATATTCGGTTGTTCTTCATAAACTACATTGGCTAATATCTATTACTGATGCACATGAAAGAACCAAATTACATTGGAGGGACAAAGAATCCACTTATTAAATATACTGCTATATACTGATTAAAAACATACTTATTTAAAATTAAAAACAAGTCCTACTAGTCTTTATGTACCATTGTTTATTACATCGAATTCTCCTGGACTTATTTTATTTTACTGAAGCATATTTTATAGTAAGACTTTCAGAAAGTAAGACTTTCAGTTTTAATCCTATCTGCATATATAATAAATTCTACAACTTTCCTCACTCTCTCAATTGAATAATCCTTTCACTGCATGAAGTTCTAGGTTCCAAGTGATTTTTCATTAGCACTCTGAAAACAACTCACAGTTCCTCAAAAAGGAAAGTACACTAATTCATGTATACACCTGATCTGAGATGACACAATAATTATTACTTCTATTATGCTAACTTGAATTTATAAAGCAGTTACTTGGGAACATTATAATAAATACATTATTTGGATTGTATTTCTCATGAATGTATGAGGTAGGTTCTTAGTCACCCTATTTTACAGATGACAAAATCTAGAACTTAGAGAAGTAAGGTAATATCAAGACTCAAAAAGGGATTAAATAGTATAGTTGGGAAATACAGAAAAGTAGTTGGACTAGATTGACTTCAAAACCTGTACTTTTTTTTTTTTTTAAGAGAGAAGGGATGGAGGAACAGAGGGAGAAATACTCCTAATCACTAAAAGAAACACCCTGTAGTTTAAAGTCATACATTCCAAACAAGACTTTATCTTCTGTTAAAATTGAATAAAATTATAGGTATATGCATGCTGCATCCAGAGTACATGCCTATCATCTTTTAAGATCTTATCTAATATGAAATGGTGGTTGAAATACTGACACTGGCCCCTCTGGCTGAACATGAAATTATAGGAGGAAATCAGTCAGATCTTGTTGGTCAATCTCCATCATCCTTTAAGTTGACTATTTGTATAAAGGTAATAAAGCATTCTCAAACATAGTTTAAATTCCTGTAAGTAAGGGCAGATTTACTGTCTGGAATGGCAGCCCATATGGTTCAAATTATCACTACAGAATTTTAATTTCCCACAAGAGGGCAACGCTAGAAAGAGTGTGTTAACTGGCCTGGTTAGTAACACATTCCTTTATGCCCTCAGCAAACCCAGTTCTAAGACACTGTAAAGAATTCCTGGTGAAAGATTTCATATCAGGCATTTCTTAATGTTTTGAATAGTTTCTCCTTTAAGTTACAAATTCCTTTGTGAAGACCTTAGGATTTCTGTTGACATTAGAATTTCTGTAATTACCAACATCTCAAAACATCATTATTAATGTCAAACAATTTGGCTATCAACGCCCTAAAAAACCACTGTACTCTTTACCAATTTATGCCATTTTTAGAACCAACTATTTTCTTATGTTGTGGCCACTTATGAGCACTATTACAGTAACTTCCGTATTTGCTCTATCTGCCACTGGGCCTTGACCTAACTATTATGGTGTAGCCCTCATGTTTCACATTTGTGAATAATAAATTTTATATCATGTCAAATGATATGAAATTACCATGATGGTTCTTTGGTTTCATCCAGAAATATTTTTTCATCCAACAAGAAGCCATAAATTTATTAATAATGGTCAGTACAAATTTCAAACCAATTTCAAAATAATTCTTTTGAAACACAAAAAAAGTCCTTGTTTTCAGATGGTTACGTTGTTAATTCCATATATCATTTATAATATCATTACTGTTGTTCTTCAGGGCTTGGACTGCCTTTGCTCTTGATACATTTGCTTGTGATGTAATCAATTCTGTCCTTAACCTCTATAGTGGTTTCATCAACTTCTTCCTCTTTCACTCTCTTCTTGTACAGTTGGAGTCTATGTGTTTTCTTGAATGTCTGAGACAGCTTCACCTTAAACTCTGAAATTTTCAGCAGCTGCTAGTTGTGCTTGCTGAGATAAAACCTCAATTGTGGCTTCCCCAAAAACTATGTAGGTATCTGAAGCTGGAGGCTCTTGTAGACATCTGGTTTTGTGATGGCAAAAAGGATATTCTTAGATTTCTGGATAGTGACTCTTGTAACCCCTCTAAACTGTCAAAGACGCAGTTTGGACATAGCCTTCCATGCCTTTTCACTCCTGCTCTGTTTTGCTTTACTGACAGGTTCTTCATTGATTTCAGCAGTGCTGCTAGATGGGCTTGTTGTGTCGTTGCCTATGTGGAATCCTATTCCTCAAGCTCTGGTACAGATTCATCAGATTCTGTTCCAGACTCTGTCTCAAACTGGGGCTATGGCAATTCCTGCTCTGGCAGGGATGATCTCTGTGGCATTTTGTGTGGGGGACACAGAACCAAGATGGTGGCAGAAAGAGAGAAAGCAAGAACATGACCCACGCCTGTTGCAGAAGGAACAGAAATATTTGATATAAAGTCTCTTTCATGATAACACTTTTTCTTTCAAAGATTAAAATTACATCCTTGAATTTGTAAGCAGAATGTCAATATCATTTGTATTGGTTGTTTATTGCTATGTAACAAATTTCCCCAATATTTACTTAGTGGCTTGAAATAACAAACATTTATGTAAGACACTGATGAAAGAAACTGATGACACAAACAAATGGAAAGATATACCAAGCCCATAGATTGGAAGAATTGGTATTGTTAAAATATCCATACTACTCAGAACAATCTACAGAGTCAATGCAATACCTATCGAAATACCAATAACGTTTTTCAGAGAACTATAATAAACAATCCTAAAATTTGTATGGAACCACAAAAGACGATGAGTAGACAAAGCAATCTTCAGAAAGAAGATTCTTCAGAAAGAAGAACAAAAATGGAAGTATCACAACCTCAGATTTCAAACTATGTTACAAAACTATAATGATCGAAACAGTCTGCCACTGGCACAACAATAGAAAAGCCCAGAAATAAGCCCACACTTACAAAGTTAATTAACCTATGACAAAGGAGACAAGAATATGTAATGGGAAAAAAGACAGTCTCTTCAATAAATATTACTGGGAAAACAGCATGTTTGCAAAAGAATCAAACTTAACCAATTTCTTATACCACACACAAATATAAACTCAAAATGGATTAAAGACCTAAATGTAAGACCTGAAATCATATAACTCCTTAGAAAAAAATATAAACAGCAATCTCTTGGTCATTAGCTTTAGCAGTATTTTTCTGGATCTGTCTCCTTAGGTGAGAAAAACAAAAGCAAAAAAAAAAAAATGGGGGGACTACATCAATCTAAAAAGCTTTTGCAGGATTTTGATGGATTGCTGCCTCACGTTGAGGTCTTTCATCCAATTAGAGTTTGCCTTTGTGTATGGTGTAAGAGAATGGTCTAGTTTCATTTTTCTATATGTAGCTGTCCAATTTTCCCAGCACCATTTATCGAAGAGACTGTATTTTTTCCACTGGATATTTTTTCCTGCTTTGTCGAACATGCTTTGACCATAGATTTGTGGGTCCATATCTGGACTCTCTACTCTGTTCCATTGGTCTATTTCTCTGG
>PITA01009257.1:0-78914 GCA_004023965.1 Spilogale gracilis | reverse complement strand
CTTCATTGCTGTCCAATCCTGCTTCCCTCTTTCCCTTCCTAGTGCTATTTCGAACAAAACCTCTATGGGCAGGTCTCTGTCTCTGTGTGTGTTTCCCCATAGAAGAGAGGTGAAAAACAAAACTCAGAGAAGCTGTTGGACTTGCCCAGGTTTTCAGAGCTCCTAACTGGTGGAGATGAGAATCTGGGATTACAGTTAAGTAAGCCAAAGGTCAACCCCAGATACCAAAAATCCCCATGCAGTTACCTATTAGTGAACTGGAAATCTGGCTCTCTGATTTCCAGGAAGCAAGCCTCTGAGTATGTTAGACCCTGTAGCAGACAAAATAATACCACCCCTTACCCCCCAAAAGATATCCACTTCCCATTCCCTAGAACCTAGGAATATATTAACTGACAATGGATTTCTCAGCTGTGATTAAGTTAAAGATCTTGAGATGGGCAGATTGAACTGAATTTCCAGGTGGGCCCGATATAAGCACAAGGGCCCTTTCTAGAAAAAGAGTTGTGATGATGGAAGCAGAGGTCAGAGGGTTGTGACCATGAACCAAACAATGCAGGCATCCTCTAGCATCTGGAAAAGTCAAGGAACAGATGCTCCCCCAGAGCCTCCAAAAGAAATACCATTCTACTTGACCTTGATTTTAGCCTGGTAAGATCCATCTGGACTTCTGACCTCAGAAATATGAGAAAATAAGTTTGTGCTCTTCCAAGCCACTCCCTTGGTGGTAATTTGTTACAGTAGCGATAGGAAAGGAATACAGATCCCAAAGGCACATCTTTGCCCTCATATCATGGCCCTGCTCACCACACTCAGAGGTGCAATGAATCCCTAACAGAAATCAGACAGAATCAGCAGAGGAATTTAACAAGGACTTCTCAGTTGTGTTATATGAAAAAAAAATTTTTTTTATAGAACTTGAATATGTGGAAGGATTGATGATGTTGTTCTGGCTCCAGATGGTCATGTCCTCCTAATGACAGATGGCAGTCCAGGACACCAGGCTCGTCTACATGGGAGAGAGAGAGAGACGATGACTCTAAGAAGACCAGCAAGATCCAAGATCTCTTTAAAGCATGCTTTTTACTGTTCAGATTCTTCATTAATTCTCTTTGAATTGTGAATATTATATTCCTAATATTTTGCAATGGAACAAACTACTCTTGCTTTTTTTCCTCTTTCCTTGCTGCACTTGAAGAGTTTAGAGTTGAAGCTTCTCGTACCCTGAAACAACAGTAGACATTTTCATTGTTCTTGTTGATTAGATTTGGGTCTGCTGTGCCATCAATTTTATTTTTAAAAAGCTGAATTTTTTTTTAAAGATTTTATTTATTTGACAGAGAGAAACATAGCCAGAGAGGGAACACAAGCAGCGGGAGTGAGAGAGGGAGAAGCAGGACTCCCGCCGAGCAGGGAGCCCGATGTGGGACTTGATCCCGGGTTTCCGGGATCATGACCTGAGCTAAAGGCAGCGCTTAACCAACTGAGCCACCCAGGTGCCCCTAAAAAGCTGAATATTAAAGAGGTGTTTGCTTTTTAAGACTCATTATGAGAAAGAGGACAAAATAGTTCGACTAGAAGCCAAAATAAGAGAATCTGGGGGGCACCAGGAAAATATCTTGAACAGAAACAAAAAACAGTAGGGCTTTACTACAGGTGAAAAAGAGGTCCTGTCATGGGGACAGATAAGAAGAGAGAGGAAGTGCCAGTACCGTGTGTGTGTGTGTGTGTGTGTGTGTGTGTTTGTGTGTGTGTGTGTGTGTGTGTATGTGTAAATCAGGGGTGGGACGGGGAGGAAAAAGGGCAAGGAGAGGAGGTGATATCTAAGCTTATGGGACCTTGAGCAAACTTGCAATAGTATTCTTACCTCAAGTGTGTCCCAGCAAGATGTAGCACCATCCCCAGAGAACCTACCGGAGCAGTCATCGCTGTCAAGTGTTAGTTTTCATCCAAGTAAACATCTCCTGTCTCTGCAGGCTCCCTTAGCTCTACATGCCTTCGGCTTCACCTAAAGGTTTCATTCCATCAGCTAGCATCTTGTTTGCGGCCTCCCTAAAGAAATACTGCATCTACATTTCCTTAAATTTTGCTGGATTTCTGCCTAACTTGGTCTTATCTCACCCTGCCTACGGACATAATAAGTCCCAGAAAAGTGGACTGGAGTTCTGGAAACTTAATGGGAGCAAAAAATCCTTGGGAGCTGCATGGAACCAGCCTAAGTTTTTGTCACACCCTCCACCCTGTCCCCTGCCAATAATGTCTTTTACATGAGATGGGATAATGTTTAATGACCTCTTTTTACATGATAATAAAATACCTGTAAATATAAGGGGCATCCTACACAGGAGGAATATGCAGGTCAAAGGTCTTGTAGATCAACATATCTTTGAAATAGTTTACTAATCACTAGGGAGGAGCACTGGTCAATATGGCTGCTTTCCCCCTGATATGGAAAAGCATGGGCCTGGATAGTTATGCAGACACTGAGGTTCCCAGCAAGGCAGTCCCCCCACCCCCAACCACCACTACGCTGCCCAACTCCTTGTAGGCACTGAAGTGGTGCAGAGCTTGGAAGGTCCTCAATAGGGTTTCATGGACATCTGGTAGAAAGAAACCAGATGGAAGAATTACGGTTTTGAACGAATGATTTACCATGATAAAAATTACTTTATCAGTGAAACTTGAAGAATTTTTTCTATTATTTCACTGAAGTGTGTGCTTTTTTATATAGATGGTTAGTGATGTTAGAGCCTGCTTTTCAAAAAATATATTGTAAATACTATGGAGGGATATGTGCATAAAGAGCAGAGGGCATGCTCATAGTGGAGACTTTGGGCTGCCTGTCCAGAGCTTTTTGAGCCAGAGAGGGAAGTCTGGCTAGCCTGTTTCACTGGGCGGTCTCTCTCATGGCTAGAGTGGGAGAGAGGTGGGACCAAGGGGTTGTATGTCCATCCCTGCATGTGGCTAAACCCGGACAACAGGAGCAGGGGTATGTCTGTGAGAAATGTAGAAGGGCACATTTCCCCTCGTCTGGCACAGAAGATGTCTTCAGTGTGCATTTGTTGAATGCCTTGAATTAGTAAATGTCTGGATAGAAGGATGAATACAGACAGGCAGAAAACAGCCAAGGAAAAGGGAAAGAGTACTGCCCATGTTCCAGAGCATTGTTCCTGTTCCTTCCTGCCTCCTAGCTCCAGGGTTGACCTTCGTGGCCCTCTATGACGTCCTAAGAGCCTCATGTGTGACTCAAGCCATTCCCTGTTGGTTTTTGTTACTTGCAATTTATAATCACTAATAATAATGGAGAGGTTAGAGTATCCTTTGAGACAAACATGAAAAAAATCTATTGGACTTATTCTTTTTATATATGTGCATATTTATATGAGTGTATGCGTGCACATGTGTATGTATATATAGTATCAAATACTTACATAGATCTCCAATGAGCTGGATAACATAATCAGTGTCCTTGAGCTCTCTTCCTCATACAAAAAATGAAGGAATTAGACTAAATGATCTGAAATTTTAAGAGGTAATGCTTTCTAGGAATTATGCCAGTGATTTGTATAGAAGATATGATGTTGCCAGAAAACAGTGCCCAAGATAGGCACTTGGGAAATTCTTGCACTTTCCATGTTGTGTCATTACTGAAACCACTTTGGTGGCTCTTTTGGAAGTGCATTCAGAGGTGGTCGCCCACTATGTGAATTCCCTCCAGAGAAGCACACCTCCGGTCTGATGAAAGGGTGACTGAGGCCTCTGGGAACACTAGTGTGGGCAGAAGGCAAAATCTGGTTGTAAAATAGCAGCTTTCCCCTGACCTGGCCCTGGAGGTAGACCCCAGGGAGTGTCATGTCCTGGACCTGGAGGATCTGTGATAATGACATAGCAAATTGGAATGTCTGCAGGGGATAGGGGGATAAGCTGCAGGCTTTGCTCACATGTGGCTGCCCCCCTTCTGGCTGGGACCTCGGGATCCCCCTTGCATTGAGCACAATTCTGGGCCAGGACCGTGTTTTGGGTGAGCACCAGGTGATTGGCAGAACCAGATTCATAGCGACAGCCAGGTTATGTTACATACATTGTCTTCTTTCACACTGTCAACAATCCCCTTTCTAGGTCCATTTCAAATGTTAGGAAAGAGAGACTTCAAGAACTTCAGCAACCTGTCCCAAATCCCACTGCTAGCTAGTGGCTGAGGACATGAAGCCAGGCTGTGTGACTCCAGCCCCCCGCTGTGCTCTCCTGACTCCCCCTTCTCAGCCACGACTGGAGGTAAGCAAGAAGGGCACAAGGCATTTGGTCCTCTACCTGATTTAACTAGCAGTCACGAAGACTCTCCATTAAGTAATATTGATTTGAGCCATCATGTTCTCAGTAGCATTGTCTGCCTAGAAAATAAAGCTAGGGGCTTGTAAATAGTTGAAAACATTTCACAATGTGAAAATAACATGCATGTCTAGCTGTTATTCTGACTTTGTATTTTCCAAATGTCTGAAAGGGCAGCGTATCTTCTGGGATACTCTTCTCAGCGGTCCATGTGGGTTTGACTGGCGTGCATTATTGTTCCCTTCTTCTCCTATCTGCCTTCAGTAAGGGCAGTTCTGCCATCCGCTGAAATTCTGTTCTAAAAAACTAATAGCTTTGGCAAAAGAGCAGAGTGGTTCGTTTCTTTTTTTCTTTTTTTCTTTTTTTTCCAGTTAGTGTGAAGAGAAGGGAACAGAACAGGTTCTTCCCTGATGCCTGATTTCCAGTCAGCCTGCTGCATGAATCCCTGGTTGAACACATTTCAGCCATCCTGTGCCCGAGGAGAAAACCACCAGTCCTGCCTGCGTCGCTATGGTAACCGATGCTCCGCAGGCAGTTGCAGTTTCATTTAATATAACTGGCTTTTAGAACTTGAGGGGAAAGCATGCTTTCATGTCAGAGAAAGGGAAAGGCGAGTGGTTTAATTAATGTGTCTCAATTTAACATAGGGATACAGGTCACTTCCACTGTTTGACCGTAGCATGTGTAGCTCTGTTTTATATCTGTATCGGATCTGAGGCATCAAAGGATGGACTATTTCTCTCATCATGTGTGAAGTGTACAAAGTGGGCCGAAAAGCAGAGACGTGTTGTGTTGGACCCTTTGCGAAAGGTTTTTCACTTTATAAAACCATCTCGGCTTGAGAGTGTATAGAAGAATTGCTTCCTCTTCTCGCGTCCACAAAGGAGGCCTGAGAGATGGGTTGCTAGGCAACCTCACACGGAGACTGGGGCGCTTTGAAATTAACATAGCTGACCTCCCCGTCAGCTCTGCAGCTCTGCTATTCAAAACCATTTTGTGAGGCCACAGGACTCAAGAAAATAGCTATGAAACGTAAATACAAAAATAAAGACTAAGGGAAATACATCTAACTTTTTTCCAGCAAGGACCAGGATTCTCTCAATGAAAATGGCAACAGTATGAGAGGGCGGGTTGAGGGGAAAATGGTGTTAGTGGTTATAAATCTAGAAACTTGTATCTTGAATAACGTAGGAAGCAAATTTTCCCATGTTTGTAGAGATGTTTATAACTGCCATGTAAACTATCATAGCAAAGGGTCTGAAAATATGTGAGGGCAAACAGAAATCACTTTATGATAATAAGAATTGCTACATATTTGTAACAAAAAGCTCAACTCTCAGTCCTTAGCACTTGATGTTTTGCTTCAGCTTCAGAGTCTCCTATTCTCCTTCCTGCCACTACATCATTAATATGACACTGGGTGGTGTGGGAAGGGATGGCATTTATTTTGCAAGGAAATGAATATTTGGAGGGAGATTGCAAAGCTGGTTTATGGAGCAAAACATACACTCTTATCAGCAATAAATGACTTAGTTTGATTTTTAAAATACCTCATACCACTGCAAAATGCTTATGGCAACACTTTAAGATAGGCCATTAAATTTATCAACATTAAAATCAATCAAAATTGGTGCTGCAGAGGAAGGTGGGGGGACAGCAAACTGATCTTGAGGCCTTTAGTGAGTTTGTTTTTTGTCATGAGCGTTGGGTGAAGCAATTCTGAAATGATTTTGGACAGATTATAGGATTGAAGAAATAAATATGTTGAGGTTGTTGGGACTCAGAGTCTCACAGTGGAAGAAAGCAGGTACAAATGAAGACTGGGGGAAAACAAGAAAGAACCCAAGATGATAAATCAGAATTGGAGAAATGGATGTAATTTTGTGATTTCTAAAATATGTGTATGTGTGTGTATATTCATGTGCACATGCATGCATGCATGCATTTTGCTTGCCCAGAGTGTTTACATTTCTTTTTAAAAGATTTATTTATTTGAGAAAGAGAGTGAGCGAGGGGAGAGGGAGAGAATCTCAAACAGACTCCCGCTGAGTGGCAGAGCTTGACATGGGGTTTGTCTCCCGGCCCTGAGACAGAACCAAGAGTCAGACACTTAACTGATTGTGCCCCTCAGGGGCCCCTGCTCGAAGTGTTTAGAAGCAATTCACCCTGGTAGCAATGAGCACTTTAGCAGTAACATCTTGATCTCTAACACCGTCCCCTCACTAAAGGGAACCAGGGCTCCTTGGAGAAACTGCTGACTGCAGGGCTGGGGAAGAGTAATTAGAAGTTCAACCAAAGACATTTTGTTGTACTAGAAGGAAAGTAGTAGGAAAGTACTCAGAAAGAAAAAGAAAATGACGGGGGCATGTTACAAGGCCATAGGAATCAGCTTAGTGCGGCTCCTGCTGGCCAGATCTGAAACAATTTGAGCACCAAGATAAGGACATTAAGGACTTACAAGTCACTGGAGGGAAATAAGAATTCATGAACCCATAAAGAATGATTAATTCATAAAAAGCAGAAAGCAATAAATAAGGAGGGGAGGGGCTCTTGCTTGCAGCAAACTGCTGAGGGCTGACTGATTGGTACAGGTGGAGAATGTGCTGATGAGAGTCTAGGCTGTCTTTCATACTCATCATGGTGAAGAAGCGATTAGGCAAGAATCAGTCTGATCGAGGGGGTATTTTTGAAGAATATTAGACTATCTGTATCATCTAGAAGTATCTCCTCACAGACTGGTTACTAGTTACAAGGGAAAAAACTAACAACTCCAGAGTGGGACAATTTGACTGGCTAAACAAAATTAATGTCACTAGCCGGGACAGATGAACACTGTGTGCTTCCAGAGGATACCCTAAGGACAAGGTTACTTATACAGTATTATGACCAGGTATGCTCAATGTCAATGTAATCATGAAGAGATATCAGACAACCCCCAAACGAGGAACAACTCTACAATAAAGAAAAGGGCTGGATGACTGTATCTTTCAGACATGGCTGTGTTACAAAAGACAGAGAAAGGCTGTGGGAATTGCCCCAGTTTTAAACAGGACTAAAGAGACATGATAAGCCATGCAGTCCCTGATCCCAGAGTGGAACCGGATTGGAGGAAAAGGATGCTATGGGAAAAAGGACATTATGGGATCAACTGGCAGTAGAGTGGGAGATTAAAAGTACTGTATTGATGGGGACAACTGGGTGGCTCAGTCATTAAGCATCTGCCTTTGGCTCAGATCATGATCCGAGGGTCCTGGGATCGAGCCCTGCATGGGGCTCCCTGCTGGGCAGGAAGCCTGCTTCTCCCTTTTCTACTCCTCCCTGCTTGTGTTCCTGCCCTCGCTCGCTCTGTCAAATAAGTAAAATGTTAAAAAAGATAAGATCTATATATTTTTAAAAAATATTGTTATCAATGTTAAATCTATTCAAGCTCACAACTGTGATTAGAGGAGATCCCCATTATTGGGAAATACACAAGAAAGTACCTAGGAGGATGGGGCATGTATAATATATGCAACGTACTCTCAAAATGCTCAGAAGAAAATTCGACGTATGGGTATGAGTATATAAGTGTGTGTGCATAAACATATACATGAACCTATATAACCACACATGGAAGGCACACAGAATGGGGCCTTGAGGTAAAACAATGGCAGTATTTTTATATCTGGGTAAACAGCAGGTGGGTAGTCTTTGTACTTTTCTTATTCCTATACCTTCTAAGTCTGAAAAGATTTCCAAAAGAAAAGTTCAAGTCAAACAAAAAAGAAAAAAAAATTCTTTTTGTGAAAACAAAAGCAATTTGTACTGGAACTAAAATAATGAATACTTGGCATTTTAAGAAATCTATGAAAACAACATGTACAAAAAGATATAACACGGTAACTTAGAGTTAGGTGTTTAGTCCAGAGAAGTGCTAACAGGATCCAGGAACACCCCTATTTGTAACATTTCTTCCTCTTGCCTCTTTGTGGGGCATATGGTTAGTCGTTTTAACTTTACTCTTGAGTGTTCTCAAAATCCTGGACTCTCCGAATTCCTAAATTCCCCTCCAAATATTCTGTGCAATTTGTGACCGAAGTCAATGTGAAAAATTGGCCTGACATTTTTCAAGAAATTATATGCCGGGGAAAATTTTTATTCATTAACTAGAGCAATTTTAAGCATTTAACTTAAACTGTTTGAAAAGAGCACTTATATAAAGGCTTAGCACTTAAGCATATTTTTTTCCTTCAAAGTTTTTAAACTTAGTGTGTTTTTCAAAGAAAGTTAGTCTCTAACTGGGAAGCAGGACCTACTACCCTGACCCATTGTAAGTGACCATCTACTACTGACTACTTACTTCCCAGCTCTATTTGTGATTAAAAAAAATTTTTTTTTAAGCTTCTTACATCATTTACCCATTAAAAATAAAAGTAGCCTGCCTTTGGAGGAAGCTGAAATAGTAATTACCTTCTTAAAATACCCTTATGTTTTTGTTTTTGTTTTTTCTTAAACAGAATTTCTTTTATGTTGCCAAAACAATTTGTTGGAAGAAAGATAAAAATAACATGCACACTATTTGGAAACAGTTTGGTTTAAAGATTGCCATAGCTTCTAAAGATATACCACTCGGAAGGAAGACATTTAGAACCTGCTCATTACTCAGCTTTCATTTATGGGATCGAATTGCTTTTGCGGGCACGGTGCCAGATTCATTTATGCACA
Organism: Spilogale gracilis; assembly: GCA_004023965.1. Taxonomy (NCBI): domain Eukaryota; kingdom Metazoa; phylum Chordata; class Mammalia; order Carnivora; family Mephitidae; genus Spilogale; species Spilogale gracilis. Next base: position 69,881 of record PITA01009257.1, on the reverse strand, counting down.
CTGTAAGGCAGATTGTAGTGAAGCATTTTTCTAGAAAACATCTGGTTCTTAAGATATTAAGAGGTGGGTAGCACTTTTTCCGCCCATAACTATGATTTATTATGTTACAGTAACCCCCCTCTAATCTGGCAGACAGACTCCCGGCAACCACAATCAGGAACCTGGTAGTAAGTGAAAAATACTTCAGAGCCCAAGGAAAACAGGCCCCCAAATTCCATGCATATGAAGGAATGGTACTGCATTTAAGTCAAAGTCCATTTTGTTTATTACAAAACTATTGGAGCCATTTAGCATAAGGGCTCCTGAGGGCACCTTTATATGTCATACCTCTTTTCTGCAGTTATTTGGTTCCGATATTGTTCTTACAAAAATCACACATCCCTGCACACTCAGATTCTCCTATTCGCCCCCAGGACATCACCTCATCCTACCCCAAGTTTTCCCCCTTTTCTTTCTTGTATCTTCAAAATCTGTTGGCTTTAAATATTCTGTATTCTGTAAATATTTCAAGATGCTCAAGTAGCTCCTATCTTAGAAAACAGAAACACAAAGCAAGACCCTCGTCAGGTCATACCGCTCTGCGGCCAGCACGCCCCCACACCCTTACCCTCAGCTCTGTATCTAAATATTTTCCTACGCTGACTGCTGTCTGTACTTCCTCACCTTCCATTCACAGGGCTGTTACTAATCCATAAGGAATCTTTGTTCAGATTAGAAGGGGGACCCTCTTCCTCCAAGGGTGGGGGGTAGTTGCAGGGTATAATAACCTGGGTGCTGGATTTCAGTCTCCATCCACTCCCCCCAGTTGGGTCATAAACTACACAAACACACTTTGTGGCCCAGTGTGATTTCAGTTATTTCCACTGGCTTCTTATTAAAATTTTTTTTTTTAAAGATTTTATTTATTTGACAGAGAGAAACACAGCCAGAGAGGGAACACAAGCAGGGGGAGTGAGAAAGGGAGAAGCAGGCTTCCCGCCGAGCAGGGAGCCTGACGTGGGACTTGATCCCCAGTCTCCGGGATCATGACCTGAGCCGAAAGGCAGTCGCTTAACCAACTGAGCCACCCAGGTGCCCCAAGCTTCTTATTAAATTTGATAAGATCATCATTAAAAGTCTATTAGAATATGAGCTAAAAGTGCAGAGAACTAGCTTTGCTTTCCATTTTTCTGCAGTTGTGAGACTGTACTCTTAACCCATTTTGACAAGAGAAACTTCTAGCCTCCTTGGTAATCCCATGTTCTCCTATTATCATGGCTATTGCCACTTCTGTTAACATTTCCACTGCAGTCTTTCTATCTCCTACATCCTGAATCTTTTCCTCTGACAAGTAAAATAAACCAGATTACATTTTGCATAAACAATTAGTAGTAAAGTGTGGGTGTTGAATTGAAAGAATGTTAGCTGTTGTTTAGTTTTTCTTCTTTGCTCAGCTAAACTTAAGTCAGCAAGAAGTAAGTTTTGAGAATGTTTTTCTCTAAAATATATATTTATTTTTAACGTATATGTTCATTGCAGTTAACTTGTAAAATAAATTTCTGATCATTTCAGCATTCAGATATAATGGGTTAAAAATTGGGTTTTTTTTTAAAAAAATCTTATTTGAGAGAGAGCATTTGTGGGGAGGAGAAACAGACTCCCCTTTAAGCAGGGAGCCTGACATGGGGCTCAATCCCAGGACCCTGGGATCATGACCTGAGCCGAAGTCAGAAGCTTAACTGACTGAGCCACCCAAGTGTCCCAACCCCCAAAGCTGGGCTAGTTTCTTCTGGTTCTATATGTATTTCTATCTATGCATCTATTTTTTTTTTGCAAGTTAGTATTTTATATGAATTATGTTTCCTGTTATTTTATTTTGTGAGAATTTTAGCAGTTAAAAATCTTTGAAAAGTTTTAAAAAACACATAAAAAATCTTTGAAAGGTTTTTGATGACCACATAGTATTCCATTATTGAGTAAACATTAATGTATTTGACCACTTCCTTTGAGTGTTCTGTAACAATAAAAAAAAAAAAAGCTTTTTGCTGTTATTTTTTAACTGAATTTTTAACTGAACACTTGGGAGAAATTTCTGAATACCTCCTATGAAAAACTTCTCTACGTGCGATACTCAAAAGGGCAAGCTTTTAGCTGATACTGCCAAAACGCCCTTCAGGAAGGCTGACTACATACACTGTGCCAGCGGCATGTGAACATGCTAGCTTCGTGCAGCTTTGCCAATCTTTCATTTATTATTTTTATCAGCACTAGCACTGCTGTTTAATCCTATTGTAAGGCGAGTCACTTGTCTCCAAACCCAAATTAAAAGTTGCTGTCGGCCTTAATTGGTCATTTGGTTTCCACAGTGACCCTACTAGCCACGTGGACCCTAATGCAAAGTTCAACGGAGTATCCTCAGCGGTACATGCAGAAAACCCTTCCAGAATTGCTCTAGGTTTTTGACTTTTAGGTAAGCCATTTCTTCTTGGGACCCAGTTCATCCTACAAGGTGACTTAAGGTCCACGTGCAATAAACTTCTGCTTCCTTACCACGAGGGGATGGTTATTCTGATCCCAGACTGATAGAAAATTCTTTCATGTTGTGCTCTTCTGCTCCTATGATCTCCTTAGTGTAGCCCCCAGACTCTCATTTTACTCGATTCCTTCAATTAGCAGTTCAGAGCAGTCCGAGTTCCCGCTTCCTGGGACATGTGATCTTGGGTATGTCACAAAAGGTTTGGTTCATAAACCACACCCCAGTGAACAAGCAAACATTAGAGACTGGTTACGTGCTAAACAGAGTTTAGAAACGGTGACATGACACAGCATGACAGGCTGGCTACTTCAGACTCGGGGCCTGGACGTGGACAGGGCGACAATAAACTGATACCTGAAAGAAAGGATAAGCCTAGGGGAAGCTTGGACACAGGAAGGAAGGGAAGGGAGAGGAGAGCAGGGAAAGAATCCCAGGTTAGAGGAGGTTAGAGCAAAGGCAGAGATGGATGAAAAGAGATTATACAAGTAATGAGTACAGCACAGTGTTTGGTGCGGGGAGGGGAGAGGACAGAGGGCGAAAAAAGAAGGGGCAAGGTGGAGAGCAGGGTGAGCATGAATGAGAACCCAGATCCTGTATGGCTGCGCAGTCTTGGGGAACCCACTTATCCTCTTTATCTCACCTTGGACTTCATTTTTCTCTTCTGTGGAGGTTCTTCTCAGTTGCACTTATTACTTGGCCCTGTTCCACTTACAATAAATAAGCAGAGCCACCATTAAGAGCCTAAGTGACTCAGATTCATTAGAGGTTTTATGAATGTTCTCTCATTTAATCCTTACAACAACCTGTGGCAGATTATCCTTATATGCTTCTTTATGGATGAGAAAACAGAACCTCAGAGAATCTACATACCTTGAGAAAAACTAAACATCTACTAGAAAGATTAAACATTTACTAAGTGGTAAGAGCCAAACTGCAACCCAGGCTGGTCTAACTTCAAATCCACGTAGTTAACTGCTGCATTGCACTACTCCTTGAGACTTCCCTTTGGTAATTTCGCGTTTGTAAGAACTGTTCATTCCACTCAGTCCATCTTGTTCCTATTACTTGACTGTCTCTGTGACAGAACACTTAGTTTCTTCTGTTAGCCAGATGTAGACAAGAGAATTTTTTCTCCTAGACACAATCTCTCTTACTGATGCAAAATATCTTAATATAGGAAACAGGACATGAGCTTTGAAGTTGTCTGGGTCCGTATGGCATCCAGATTCCGAGACTTTTTCTGTGACCTTGGGCAAATCATTTAGTTGAAACTCCATCCTCCTCATCTGAAAAATAAGATGATTATTTCTCTGGAGAGTGGAGTGTGAATTAAAAGACATAGTGTAAGTGAAATCCCTAGAAGAGTACACCTCAGAGGTGGCAGATACAAAATAGTCAGTGGTTGTTGAAGAAACAAAAACAAACTCCCCATTTTACAGACAGGAAGACTGATTCGGAAGTGTCTTGCTGGGAGAAGAGATGTCCTACCTTCTCTATCCAATTTCCAGGACTTTAGCCTTCCACGATGCAAATTCACTGGAACTACTTAAGGCATTCTGCTACATAATATCCTTAACAACGTCCAGTCCGTTCAGGCTGAATTACAAAGAGCTAATCTGCTGCAGTTCCAGAATCATAAACAGGGCAAATGACACCTATATTCTAGGATCCTGGAGCTCAACTGTAATGAGACATGTGAAAGTGTTCTAGCAGATATGAAATGCTTCCTAAATGCTCTTAGATATTTTCATGAAGAGCCGTAAATACGGTAGGTAAAAGAGAAGAATGATTAGACTTTTATGATGTATAACTGGAACTTAAAGGACTTTAGAAAATTGCAGGAGTAGGCAAAAACAAGAGAATATAGCTCAAAAAAATAAACATAGACAGTTAAAAGCAACAAGCAACTTAAAAATACTCTATTTACTGGAAATGGAAATGAAAGAGTAGACCCTATTTATGGTATTTTTAAAGACAACTAAAAAAGATGTATACAACAAGTCAGAAATAATGCTAAAAATGGAGTTTATTAAGATTAGGTTAACTTTAATCTACAAGGCCGAGAGCCGCTCTGTGAGAGGGTGGGAGGCACGGTGAGGGAAGCAGCTGCATTCACAGGGTAGGCCTGGGCAGTCCCTGCTGACCAAAACTCTTCTGTCACCCTTCCCGGCCAGATGTTCCAGTGTCTGAAGTGACATGAAGAGATCTAGTCTCCGGGCTAAGGTGAATTATTGCTATAAGAGGTTACCCATTTTAACTGATTTCACATCCAGATTATTTCTTAAGATCACACTGACATCAAAAGCAGAACGAAACAGTTCAACAAAGGGAACGGTAGCTCACATTCTTTACACCTTTTCAAAATGATTTTTCTAGGAATGTCACATATGCCAACTACTCTTAACAGTGCAAATTATTTAGGGGACTTAACTTGATTTTGCAAAACTTATCATGTCTTTTGAGTTCCAACAGCAATACAAACCATAAATTTATAAACTTTTTATTAAAATATACTTTTCCGTTTCATAAATTACATACAAGAAAATTTTCTCAAACCTTTAAAACAACAGAGAATTACAAAAAATTTTAACGAAGACCAATAGCATTTTAAATGTATTTCCTAAAATAAACTACTAATTCCTTAGAAAAGATAGAGGATACTTAAGTACCTCATATTTAACAAAATAATCTTTATAGAAACAGTTATAATCTTTAACACAAGGACACTAAATCTGTTCCTAATCAAGAGAGTCAATCAAATAAATCAGCTCCCATTGACCTTCTCCATCAGAAACCCATCCATTTGACACAGCATTTCTCTTTATATACAATAGCAGCCTCTGCTGGAGAAAGAAAAATATGCTTCTATTACAAAGTTTTAGCTCAAACCTATTCTGAACTATAAGAACTGATTCCTTTCATTTCCTGCATAACCAACAAATGAAATTAAAATACTTTTCAAGGCCTCAAAGATGTACGGGCCTTATCAAGTATATCCTTCCTGATTTTTGGATAAGTTGGATGTGCTTCAAGAACCTGCAAAAACAAAAAAACAAAAAACAAAAACACGAGAATTATAACTGCTGACTGAGAACTGGAGAGCTACAAAACTTGCTGGAAATTAGCATTACAGCTGAGATTTCATTGTATTAATAGTACAAATATAACAGCACTTCTTAAAGGTGACATCTGAAATGTGACATAACTCACAGTAATTAGATGACAACAACTGAATACAAACACGTGAGACATACAACAAATACAATTACTCCTTAATAGATCAGTTGCAAAAAGCAAGTATGCATCAATGATTTTACGTATTTAGAAAATTTGCCTAGTCGTATGATACTTGAAAAACCCTTACAGAGTTATTTTTGACCAGAAGCACACATCAGATTTACCTGGAGGGATTTTGAAACACCAATTTTCAGGTCTACTGAGTCTCAGAGTGGGGAAATAGTCATTTTTAAAAGAATTCCACAAATGATTCTAATGTATAACCTTACATTAATGCACAACCTTAACCTTAAATGTGAAATAATGCCTCACAGAGAGGCTCAGGAATCAATAGCAATCACTGAGGCCAAGTATTTACTATAATGGTGCTGATACAGCGATCTGGGATAGGAGACATTACATACGTCTTTTCTAAGGAGCTTTTCTTGGAGCTCCTAATGATGTTGAATACAGTGCCCTATCTGGAACAATGGGGCAATGCCTCATATATCAACAAGATCATGTATATATAAAGAAACTACAAACTCCGGGAGTGCAACCTATTTATGGTATTTTTAAAGACAACTGAAAAAGATGTATACAACAAGTCAGAAATAAAGTATTTGTCCCTTTAGTAAAGGATCATTTAGTTAGGGATCAATTACAGAAATATAATCAAATGATTCCTAAATAACAGAAATGCCTCATATCTCTAATTTAATAAATCTGAATTCTCTACTAACCAGAGTTGGACACAGTCACAAGAAATTCATCAGAACAATGGCTTGGAAAATCTGTAGTTTTATTTCACATGCTTCTCCTCTAGCTTCTGTCTTAACGTGATAGAAACATTTTATTATTGGAGCCCCAATTAAAATCCTGTTTGATTTAAATAAACTTCATGATTTTCTAAACTTGGAAAGGTGGTAATGTCTCCTAGATGTATTTGATGAGTCATTTAACCAAAACACGTCATCTACCTCTATTCATGTACATCTTGAGATGAACTAAAAGTAGAAAATTGTGCAGCTGAAAAATTTTAAGAAACTGAAATTGAAGTGTTACCTGGTGACATACGTCAATGGCATCCACATATCTTTTTGCTTTCAAGTAATTAAATGCCAGTTTGTATCCTGTTAAGACAAAAAAACCCATGATGATGTAGTACTATGTGCAGAGCACACGGCTAGCATTACCTCTTTTGCCTCTTCCTTTGCTTACTCACGGAGAAATCTAGAGGAAGGCTGGTGAGCATACTATGAGAGGGAAGTGAGGGGCTGAAGGGAGGTGGGGCCACAGAAAGGGAGAACAGGTACAGAGGAGAATGGAGCTGGGTAAAGGACTGCTGTGAATATCCTGTTGGGTGAGAAGACTGCCATCCTGCAAGAGCAGCTTTTGTAACTTATGAACAAAGTCCCAGTTATTTCAGATTATAGTACAAACTCATCCCCTGACAGTGACACCTCAGCTATCCACTTATACAGCATAGATTTACTTAGCCCTTAACATGTCAAACACACTGTTTCTGCAGAAATAAAGGAGGTTATTTAAATAATTATGTAAGTAAGGTACTATTTTCAAAAGTGAGATAAATAGTATCATAGAAAGACACCAGCCAAGACACGTAGTTAAGAAACCTGGATGGCGAGGCGGCGGGTATCAGGCAATGCTTGCGGTCTGAAGGATGATGAGAGGCAGAGCCAGGCCAAGGCAAGGGAGCATGAACACTGAGGCAGAGGTAACTGCTCAGACAAATTGTGGTGGTGGGAGCCACAGGAATCGAAAAGCCCCCGAGCACCACGTGACCGCTCACAACAGTTAGGAGAGGCTCCCGGAAGAGGGAAGAGGAGTCGTCAGACACTCCCCACCAACCATGAGTAACAATCACCCCAAGTACTATATGGAAATGACCTGTTTCAAATACTGACATTTAAAGTAAGGTTTTTGTTTTTGTTTTTTTGGTTTTTTTAGATTTTATATATTTGACAGAGAGAAACACAGCCAGAGAGGGAACACAAGCAGGGGGAGTGAAAGAGGGAGAAGCAGGCTTCCCACCGAGCAGGAAGGCCAATGTGGGACTTGATTCCAGATCTCCGGGATCATGACCTGAGCCGAAGGCAGTCGCTTAACCAACTGAGCCACCCAGGCGCCCCTAAAGTAAGGTTTTAAGACATTCTTAAAGGATTGCTGTTTTTCTATAAGAACGCTGTGAAAGTCCAGGAGATAAGAAGGTAACAGTGACACTGCGCTCCATGAAGGCGGAATGATACACCGTGATGTAAAAGGATATGTGATTCCTAACTTCTGCATTTTATTTTACCTCTTACAAATATAAATTAGGGAAACCTGAATGCTGCTCTTGGGCCCTAATAAAAGTATCAAGCATTTTTTTTTTATTTCAAACAAATATTTGAAAAGAATTACTGGCTAATGTAATCATAAAGTAGTAAAAAGTAAGAAAGAGGAAATTTCTAAAATTCATATTTGATATAAACACATTTAAACATACACGACTATAAAACTGTCAGAGGAAAACAGTAAGTTCCACACAGTTAAACTTTGTATCATCACAAAGGAATTGTAAAACATGCTTGAAATAAAGTTGGTGACATTTAAAAAGGAAAACAACTTAAGATGTCATGCTATGCCAATCATACTTTACATGGAAACTAGTGCCAAAAACCCTGGATTTCAGTTTTGGTTTCCAGATTCGTGACTAGCTTGGAGACGTCAGCAAGTCAGGTGACCTGTCAATTTCAAGTTGCCTCATTGGACGCCCCACCAACTCTTAGTGTAATTTTAACATCAAATGATATACTTGTGAAATGCTTTTAAAAGTTTTAGAGCACCACACATATATTAGCAATTTAGTCAAGAATAAATTGGAAGCACAAAGTTTTAATGTTGGAAGAAACTTGATAGATCCATCTTGTCCAAAAACTTGAGAGAGGAAATAAAGGGCCAGAAATGGCAAAGAATATGTGCACTGCAGCTACATTACACCTGTTAAGCTTATAAACACTCAACACTGTGATCAGGAGGAAAAAAATAGCAGGGGAGAAGAGCAGAGAGAGGAACACGAACACTGTGAATAGTCTAGTGGGAGTCACGTGTCTTGAGAACAGGCACAGAGGGGCAAACGTGGATGTTTTCTTCCTGGCTCTCCGTTCCTGGCGCTTCTCACAGTGACAGCACTCAAGCCTGAATTGTACAGAAAGGACGTGACCATGATTTGAAGGATTTCCTGACATCTGAAAAAGTGAAATGTACTTTTAACTTGGCCAGGCAACTGTAGATGTTCAATGGAATGAGGACCTTAAGGAAGAAGGTAAAGAATGAATTGAGAGCCTCAGGGAAAACCTACCAAGGAGAAGTTGGGGAAATTGATAAAATCATTTATAAAATACACAGATGACACAGTGGAAGAACTAATGAGCTGGAATCTCTGTATTTTCTGTGAAGTCTTCCAAGGAATAGAAAGTTTAAATAATTTAACTTCTAAATGTATACCTTCTATGGAATAAAGTGTCAAAATTACATACATTTTAAAGGCATTTAAGGAATTTTCATTTTACAAACTGACTTGATTCTATAGGATACATGATACTTAAGAAGGAAAAATACCATCAACATATGGTACTATATTAGTTTCTGTGCCTTATACAAGTCCAGTAAAATCACAGACTCCAGAAAAATACATGGTGGGGGAAGTCCTGAGCTAACAGTCGTTAATGTAAAGATGACCTATTGGATTGCAAATTAAATCTGAGTCCATACCAGGACATGGCTGCCAAAAAGATGAATGATACCTTAAGGCTGAGTTAATAATTACTAAAATGCCTAATAATAAAAAAAAGCCTGATTATATGTATAATTAGATCTTAAATTATACTTAAGAACTTGTCCATTGCTGGTACAAACAGGTCAGGAGGGGCATGGACCAGTAAAACAGGCTTTTCCAAACTCGTTTGGCCATGGAATCTAATCTCCTCATACTCATTTTTCTCTTTTCATTTTTTCTTTTTTGTAAAGAAATAACTATTAATATCTCACCAAGTATTCCAAAGCACAGATTGGGAAGCACTATTTTAGAGTTTCCAGCAACAAGGAGGGTGAAAGATTTGGAAGCAAGTCTGGGGAAGAATGGGCGAGTAACAGAGATAGTCTGAAGAAATGTGTTTGGAGAGACAGGACAGAAAGCTCAATTAGAGTGCCACGTGTGTAAGGAGGAAAGGACTCAGTGGGTTGCTGCAGACAGGAGACCTGGCCAGTTTCAATGCAGCATATTTCAGCTCAAAGATAGGGAAGAATATAGGGATAAGTTCCCTCACAATGTGGGGGGAGGCTAGTCACTAAGTATATTCTGGATGCCATCTTTCCGGTATGGATATTGGAGACTGCATTCCTTGAGTCTATCACTGGAACAAGTTGATGTTTGTAGATGCCCAGAAAAAAAAAATGTCTATGGTCATACTATCGTGGAAAACATGTCCCATCTGTGACATCCATCACAATATACATTAGTGCATAAAGGCACAGAAAAGTCCTGCAGTAAAGAAACTTGCAGACCTTGATTTAATGAAATGTTTTCCTAAGTGATCTGACACAGGAACACTTTCCCCTGCAGCATTACCATTTAGAAATGGCAGAGGGTTAAGGGAGAGAAAGGGGCAGAATTAGCTTAGATGTCTTTTAAGGTGACTGAGGAGCAGTTTGAATTTCAGGAAATTATACTTAAAACTATTAAGTTAATCTATTATGAATAGAACATTTATTTTTCAGAAGGACTGATAAAGGAAGTTAGCTCTTAATGTATATGTTTTGCTCTTAAAAAGAAACCATATGTATTTGAATGAAGATTTACAAATAGAATCCAGGTTTCCAGTGAAAACCTCGCACCTAATTTGTTAAACTCACCAACTGCTGGATTTGCCTGATTGCCATGTTTCCATGCCATCTCATAGTTTACGGCAGCATCTGTGTAGGCTTGCTCTTTTTCCATAATGTACCCCATATATTCATAAGCTTTGCAGCATGACTGAAGGAAAATGGAAGATGTATCAATAGATTAAACTTGATTTTACAGGGTGCTTAGGATTGTAGAGCTCTGACCATATTAACTCATTTAATTGGCACATAAAACAATGTTTTTCTTTTTTTTTTAATCAACATGTACGATTTGTTTCAGGGGTACAGGTCTGTGAAACATCAGTCTTACACAATTCACAGCGCTCACCACAGTACATACCCTCCCCAGTGTCCATCATATTGGTTATGCATCATCTTGGTCATCTATGGGACTTAATACAAGATTCTAATTAAGCCTGACTCCCATTGCCCCTCGAGTCAGGATTTTTAAGGGACAGGAAGGGAATGTATATTTTACACATATACATACACAGCTTTTATTGCAAATAATTCCAAGTTAAAATTAACAGTGTAATGAACCCCAGGAACCTGTATCGTCAGCAATTAAATCACGACTAATACTGTTTTAACCTCTACCCCCTATACATGTCTTTCAAATAAAAAATCCTCAGATATCATACCATCTCATTCATCAATATTTTAGTATGTGTCTTTAAATATAAGGGCTTCCTTTAAACAGAACCACAGTTTATCATACCAAAAATGTAACAACTTTTTTTTTTTTTAAAGATTTTATTTATTTATTTGACAGAGAGAAACACAGCGAGAGAGGGAACACAAGCAGGGGGAGTGAGAGGGAGAAGCAGGCTTCCCGCCGAGCAGGGAGCCCGATGTGGGGCTCGATCCCGGGTCTCCGGGATCATGACCTGAGCCGAAGGCAGTCGCCCAACCAACTGAGCCACCCAGGCGCCCCAAAAATGTAACAACTTCTTGATATTACTACATATCCAGTCATTACTCAGATTTCAAATGGTCCCAATATAATTTTGTTTCGTTTGTAGTTTGTTAGGATGATGAGCCAAACAAGGCCCACAAGTTGTGGCTGGCTGACCTCTCTCTCAAACTTTCTTTTGTTTTAGAGGTTTCTCTCCCATCTCTCTCTTTCCTTTCTTGCAGTTAAATGTAGCAAACAAGAATTTTTATCCTCGAGTTTGTCACAGCCCAGATTTAGTTGCATGCATCCTTGTGGTGCTCATGTAATGTAGTCTATGTCACTGATATCTGGAAATTATGATTAGATCTAGAAGTTTAAATTTGATTTTGATCTTTGGGGAGAGAGGTGGGAGGACTCAATAGGTCAGTGCCTTGCTGGGCCACACTGCAGCCTGAGGCAAAAGGAAAAAATGCACAACTCTGTATACATGTTTTTGTGATTTCTTTTAATTGCTAGTTTTTCCCCAAACATTAATTTTTACAAATCAAACTGAAAAATGGGGAGCTTGAAACTCATATTTTAAATCTGAATATTTCTCTACAACCAAATAAAATTTGTTATTTTATTTTCTGACTTTTATGGGAGTAAATATGTCAGTAATAATTTCATTAAAATCATTACCCACTGAAAAATACATAAAAACACGGATATGGAAGCATACATTTTCGTTTTTGTTTCAGGCTTCAATATTACTGAACACAGCACTGTTAGATGCTACTTATGTAATTGATATTTTGGTTTAAAAAATACTGCATAAAATTGTTTATTAGAATAATCTTTTAGTATAACTTATTATAATAATCTATACTAATCCTGAAAAAAATATTTATCGACAGTGGACTGGATGTTTAAAAAATTCATACAACGAAATCCTCAGCTCCAGTGTGATGGTACTAGGAGATGGATCTTTTCAAGAGAATTAGGTCATGAGGACGGAGCTCTCATGAGTGAGACCAGCATCCTTGTAAGAGGCCCCAGCCAGTTCTCTTGCCCTCTCCTGCCACCATGTGAGGATACGACAAAGCTGGTGGTCTGCAACCTGGCAGAGAGCCCTCACTGGAACTGAATGAGGCTGCATCCTTATCTCAGACTTCCCGCCTTAGCACTGGGAGAAATCCATTTCTGCTGTTTATAAAGCACCCAGTCTATAGGACTTATAGTAGCACCAGCTGCCAAAGAGAAGTCCTGACACTTAAAGTGCCTTTTAACTTCTGGACCCTAAGTGCTCACCCCAGCCCAGCCTTGCCACAAACAGCATGCTCTTCCCTCAGGAAGCACAGAGTATCAGATTCTCTTTTTATGATGCTGTATCCATTCACTAATTTATCAGGGATGGAAAATGGTGGTAGTCTATCACTCTTGCTTCATTTATTAGTAGAAAACATCTATCCTGAGAAATGTCTCCTTTTACCCTATATTGTTACCCAGTAGTATAGTTTACACAGAAAAGGCAGGAGAAGTGCTTAATGCCCTCCTTTTATTTGCTGGCTTTAGAATTAACAGTTCACCAGTACACTTCAGTGGTGAACAAGTAGGTGTTTGATTTTTTTTTTCTTTTTTGAATCTTTGTGAACTCATGGATTTAAACTTATTTGGTGTGTTTCAATCCACTGCAGTTACTATTCTTACTGATAGTTAAAGTGTTCCAACTTGGGCTAGTGGGAGTGTCTTCAAGTTGGCTCCCGAGTCCTAGACGTGACTCTAATCATCTCCGATAGCTTCCTTGCCATCTGGTATGACAAGATGGTCTAGTATTATCTTGTACATTTCTGTCCCAGATCTGGATGATCTCCATCTTTTAATTATACAATTCAAGGTTTCTAAGCTCTAGTTCCTGAATCTCATGCTTCCAATATTGACATGTCTAATCAGCCAACCCGGCACTTCTCAAGTAGCCACCTTGTTCAACCATGCAATATATCGCTGTCAGTGTTCTGGCAAACTCAAATACTATCTGTACCGAAACCTTAATTTCCAAGTAATCTTGCTTAATCCTAGAGTAGACATGTACAGGTCAGCTGTCTGGCAGTTTACATTTTTCTTTTTCTTTTTTTTTTTTAATTGAAGTATAGTTGACCCACAATGTTACATTAATTTTGGGTGTACAACAGAGTGACTTAACAAGTTTACACCTTATGCTATGCTCATCACAAGGGTTACTATATAATGCTATGACAATATCACATATTCCCTATGCTATACCTTTTGTCCCCGTGACTTATTCTTCCCATTACTGGAAGTATCTTCCATTTCTCTTCACCCATTGTACCCATCTCCCTACTCCCAAGCCCTCAGGCAACCATTAGTTTGTTCTTTGAATTTATGAGTCTGCTTTTTTTTTATTTGTTTAGATTCCACATATGAATGAAATCAGATGGTATCTGTCTTTCTCAGACTTATTTCACTGAGCTTAACAGCCTCTAGTTCCATCCATGTTGTCACAAACGGCAAGAACTCATTCTGTTTTGTGGCTGAATATTCCATTGTCTATATACGCCATATCTTCTTCATTCGTTCATCTATCAATGTACACTTAGGTCACTTCTTTTTTTTCTAAAGATTTATTTATTTTAGAGAGAGAGAGAGAGAAGCAGACTACTTGCTGAACATGGAGCCTGACATGGGGCCTGACCTCATGACCCTAAGATCATGATCTGAGCCAAAATTAAGAGCTGGATGCTTAACTGACTGAGTCACCCAGGTGCCCCACATTTGGATTGCTTCTACATCTCAGCTATCGTAAATAGTGCTGCAATAAACATGGGGATGCATATGTCTTTTTGAATTCATATTTTCATTTTCTTTGGGGAAATGCCCAGTAGTAGATTACTGGATCATATGGTATTTCTACTTTTAATTTTTTGAGGAACGTCCATACTGTCTTCCATAGTGATTGCTCCAATACACATTCCCACACCCAGTGCACAAGAGTTTCCTTATCTCTACATACTTGTCAAGACTTTTATTTCTTGTCTTTACAATTTTAGCCATTGTGACAAGTTTAAAGTAATATTTCTTGTGGTTTTGATTTGCATTTCCCTGATGGTTAGTAATGCTAAGCATCTCTTCATGTGTCTATTGGCCACCTGTAGGTATTTGGAAAGATGTCTATTCAAGTCCTCTGCCCATTTTTAAATTGGATTATTTGGGGGGCTTTTTGGTGTTGAGTTGTACAATTTCTCTGTAACTTTGGATAGTAATCTCTTATCAAATATATCACTGAAAATATCTTCTCCCACTCATAGGTTGCCTTTTTGTTTTGTTGATGGCTTCCTTCTCTGTGCACAAGCTTTTTATTTTGTTGTAATCGCAATGGTTTATTTTTATTTTGTTTTTTTGCCCGAGGGGCCTAGAAGTTTAGACTTTTCAAAACCTATTAATAAGAATCTGCCTTACAAGGACAATTTAACTTAAAATTAGATGTACAGACTATAAATTGATAAATAGCTTGATGTTTTAGGTTTTTTAAGTTCCTAAGAAATTAACTTCATAGCATTAGATGACCATAAACTCTTTAAAAAAAAACAAAAGATCCACTTTGTCATCTAATTTGCTGAGAATAAAACAGATTTACTATGATTAAAATTTTGAAGTAATTGCTATGATGCTGTAAAGATAAATATCCTCAAGTTTCTAAGTTGAGTACCATTATTTCTCAACAAATACTAACACATTCTTAACTTAAAAAATGATACCCTAAGACATTCTTTTTTTTGTGACTAAACACCAAAATGCACTGTTACTAAAAGGCCTTGGATTTCTATAGACTTGAATATTTTCAATTTTATATCTAAAGATAAGGACTTTTTAATAAACAAATTAAATGCCGAAAAGACTTTTACCCACAAAATATATTATGCATAGTGTATTCTAATAATGTGAAAATAACATGCAGCTGCAGTAAATTCATCTAGAGTATTTCTTAATAGGAGGGACAGACGTCCGTAATTAACGTTCTTCTGCAATTTTCATTAGATCTGGGATGAGCTGGATAATCACAGGCAAATGCTTGACATTCCATAAACACTTTCTGTAAGTGGGCCATACCACAGCTGAAACTTGAAACTGCATAAATCTCTATCTTTCCTTATTTTCAAGAGCAAATGGCTTCTTTCTTTTTATTAATGTTTATTACCTGGTTGTGGTAAGAATAAACATTTAATTTTCAAAAAACACAAAAACCCTTTGAAATGGACCATCATTCTATAATGACCTATTACACTGAAGGTTAACAGTTATTTTTCACACTTCAGTCACTTACCCTATTATGACGCAGGCACCGTTTGAGTAGCTCTTCTGCCATGTCGTATTTTGCTGACTGAATATAAATATCAGCAAGCAGCAGCCAACTCTTCTCAAAGTCCTCAGCATCAATAGGATTCCAGTTCATTTTCGCAATCCGCTTCAGCTGGTTTCTGGCTCGTGGGGTCTGTTTCAAGATCATATAAGCGGTTGCCATTCCCAGAAGCGCTGGAATATGATCCTTCTGTAAGAACACAAAACTTCAGACCCCCAGATCCACAAACAATTATGTCCTATGTTCAAAAGGAATTAGCAAGGGCTCCGCAATACGAACCCTGGACTGTGATATGGTCATTCTTTAATACACCAAGTAACCTCAAGATATCATGAAGATACTTGTCAAGGCACCGTGTGGCCAAAATAATCCAATAAATACGAAGAGCGGCCATAACCCACATGATTCAGACAATTAGGGTGACTTGCTCTTTAATGGGACTGACTGCTATTTAATGGTTTTATATAGAAACAAAAACACCAAAATTCCATTTCAAAATAATCCTTATTGAACATATGTGTTTCAGATTCAGTATTTTGGCTAAGTTCTTTTCTTGTAAAACAAGAATGAGATTGATTCACCTACAAATGATACTCCTTACCTACATGAACATCTATTGACTTCTTATCAATACTGATTTCTATTGCTCCTTTTCCCTTCCTTCTTGTTTTATTCAAAAGCCTTTTCACCCAATAAAGTTTGACCAATGAAATGTTATAAACAAGGCATGTGATTAATCTCTTGGAAATCATATGAAATAAACTCATGCTTTAAAATACTCTTTTAGACTTAGAGTCTGTAGCTTCTTGATAGTTTCAGTAAAACACAATGTTCTTTTACAGAGAGTTCAATGTTTGAAGATGTCACTCTGTGAAACCAATAAACTAATAAGAATTGGTATAAAAGGGCAGCTACTGGTGATCTATCCAGGAAACCAACTTACCTAAGCAATGTGTATATATCCCTGATAAAGCTAGGGTGGTTTTTTACAACTGAGCAGAGGGATTGTGATGTTTTTATAAAGAGGAAGGCTTCAGGTTAAAATACGAGTAAAGGATGAGCAACTGTGACATAAAAATTATAATATCAAGACTATAATAAAGGTGCACTATACGATAGCAAGTTTGGGTAACCAATAAGGATCACTGCAAAAGGAGAATACAGTGGTTTGCTCATTGTCCAACACCAACTTCCATGGATGGAAGTCAGAAATAACCCCAGAATTGAGGTGGACAATTCCTTAGAGCTTGATGAAAATAATTTTTCAGAAGATAAAACTTCTTTGGTTGTAATCCTATGCCTACCAACAAACTTCCAGTATGTAATCTTTCCTCCTAATTAAGGAATGGCAAAAAGTTTGAGTGACAAATCCAGCCGATTGGTAGGAGGTTTTGGAGACATGAGGGACACATCATCAATTATTGAGAACCCTGCCCCTGCCTCTTTCTGTAGAAAGGAAAGAAGGTAGAGACCTGCTCTGATTTGTCAGCTATGTCCTAGGACATTCCATGCCAAGAAGGGTCCTGTAAAAATGTCCAGATCTTAGTGACATGCTAAAAATATCCCACACTATACATTTAAAAATAAACTCTCTGATTTTAGTTTGATTAGAATTAACCAATTCCTCACAGCTTGATCACTAGTGAATGAACTCGAGAATAGTTTCTAAAAGTACAAACCTAAGTTCCAAGCCCTGTATTAGACCCACATGTTCTTTCTGGTGCAGACATCCTAAGGGGTTCAGCTGGCTTTTCTCTGTCTTTCTCAGTCACTCTGAGCTGCAACAACTTTAGACCACTGAGGACAATACAGCCATGTTAAACAACGCACCCTTCTGGTTCAAGGTGACAGGGTGAAAGCAGGTGGAAAAACTCTGCGGGGGTTTAACGTTATCTTGCACCGCTTCCTCCCAGACTTCCTCTCACGTGACTCCTTTTCAATCAATCTGAGCGCCACATATTGTCGTGAATATACAGGATGCTTTCCTGCCTCCTTGTCCTTGTTCATATTTTCCCTTGCCTCTAGAATGTATCCTCTCTGTCTCTGCCTATGAAAATGCAATTTATCATGGTTCTTCTTAAATCATACTTTTCCACAAAAGGGCCTCCCCACTCTCCTAGTATTATTTCCTACAGCACTTTAACCTGCAACTCTAGAACAGAAGGTAATAGGTTTTGGTCTGTACACAGTATGTTTTGTTTCATCTTCCCTGGATTGTGAAAAACATAACAGTAGAGACTGTCCTTGGTTTACCTTTGTGATTCCCACTGTCCCTAGCACCCAACTGGCTGCTTAATGAATATTCATTATAATTGATACATGCAGCTTACGAGTTAAAAGGAAAAAAAAATGCAAGATGAAACTCACTGTTTCTGAAACTTCAGTTCATGCATCGGTCTTTGGCTGGTGTGGCCAGCAGACAGACTTGAGGATATTACTAATCACATATGTAAGAATGGTAAACATAATGCGGTCTCACCAACACAAAAAAATGATATTTCTAGGAAACAGCCACAATGTCCCTAAGGGTTTTTGGTGCTCTCTCAAACCTCACACTTCAAACTCTCTCTCCTACTTTGGGTCTCAGTTTGTGAGCCACTATCATCCATCTGCTGTCCTGTGGCCCGCCCCAGGAGAACATTGCACGGGCAGAAGGGCCCTGCTCTAGGATGTCGCTGCTGTGGGAGCCATCGTACTGTTTAGTTCCAAGGTGGCTTAGAGTGGTCATAAGATGCCATGTAGGATATGTGTTCCCAAATGGCAACAGGAGCTGCAGGTTCCCCAAAGCTCTCCCGGGTCCTGGGAGGCAGGAGGAAGGGGCTCCTGCAGGGAGTTTTTGGTAGTTTACTGCTGCCACGGTGACCACTGAACCACAAGGAAGCACAGCCAAGTTCTGTACAACCTCTGAGAGATACAAATTTTGAGTTTTCGGTGGCCCACAACACTGCTGAGTAGAAGAACACGAAATCCAATGAGTACACTTAGAACTGGCTATTGCCCACTGCTGATGCAGTAGGCATCTAGAATCCCTTTCTTAATACCAAGCAATTGAAGAAATACAGCACTATGTGAAGGAAGGGAAAACAGAGTTTCCCAGAGACTGAGAAGGTGGATCTGGGTGAGTTGGACAGAGAAGAAAACCTTTGTTCTAATTATTATTGTTGTTGTTACTACTATTATTATTGCAGGGGGTTATTCCAGTGTTGCTAAAAAACACCATCATTATTCCCATGACTGAATTACAAGCTGTCAGTACTGATCCCATTTAGCCTTAGAGTTGCTAACATTTCAAGTTTGCCAAAGTGAAAAGGTGAGCTACCAAGGCAGAAAGGGGTTTATTTGCACTTAGTCACTTAAGTGAAACAACACAGAAATTCTCCAGACAATAAAGCCATTGCTTTGAGAATTAATTTATGCCCTTTTGAAGAATTGTCTTTCTCTAGAATTTACCATTCTAATAGGAAAAATGTATCAACAACATCAAAATAGTAACAACACAGTATCTTCTAGAAATGAAGGTACATTATGTGGAATTATGCCAAGCTATAGAGGCAATTTTTACTTGCAATCAAGTCAATCTTCAGAACATACACAGCTAATTGAAATACATATTTCTGTACTGTTGGGGAAAGAGAATATAAAGCTGAGAAACAAAATTTACTGACCTCAGATGTTGCTATTTCGGTGAAAGTATTCAATGCTTGCTCAACATTAGACTTCTGTTTGGTAGCGACCAGGCAATAGTTTTCCATGATGCGAAGCTGTACATGACCCTGAACGGTCTGAGGTTTTAGTTCTTTAAGGAGTTTTTCTGCTGTTCTCACTGCTAACTGCACAGACTCTTGCTTTTCAGTTGAATTACTGTTACAATTAAAAATAGATCTCTTATGTCTATTACTCATGAAGTAAAATTCACTGAGATTAGAATGAGCCCTAGGGTACACTAGTTTCCTTTCTGTCACTAATTTGAAGTAATCCTTTTGCAGAATGTCACTCATTCTCTCCTAATACAAAGTGAACCACAGTTACAATGTATTACATTTAAACAAAATTAATATAGCTTTAATAAGACACCATTAAACATTTATTCACTTTAGACTGAAGAAAAAAACTGGACAGTATCTACATGGGGTAAGTGTATTCATTTCTGCTAATAGAAAATTAGAATTTAGGAAAGTAGAATCATATAACCAACAAGTGGTAGACCTATTCAGAAAATGAAAGGAAAGAAAGGAGGGAGTAAAAAGTAACTGATCTTGCTGAAGCACTACTATGGGCCAAGCACTGCAATATTTTTAGCTGCTTATCGACTCTCAGAAAAGAAGCAATGTATCTGGGTGCCTGGGTGGCTCAGATGGTTAGGCATCTGTCTTCGGCTCAGGTCTCCAACCCACTGAGATCCTCTACTCCTTGCTCAGCAGGGAGACTGCTTCATCTTCAGCCCTGCCCCCTACTCTGCTTATGCGTGTTCTCTCTCTCTCTCAAATAAATAACATCTCAAAAAAAAAAAAAAAAAAGAGGGGCACCTGGGTGGCTCAGTTGGTTAAGCGACTACCTTTGGCTCAGGTCATGATCCCGGAGATCCGGGATCGAGTCCCACATCGGGCTCCCTGCTCAGCCGGAAGCCTGCTTCTCCCTCTCTCACTACCCCCTGCTTGTGTACCGTCTCTGGCTGTGTTTCTCTCTGTCAAATAAATAAAATCTTAAAAAAAAAAAAAGAAACTATGTATCTATCAAAAGGTTGTAAATTTCAAGTGCAATAACAATTTGAATATGTAATATAAATTTTCTTATTTAATAAATCAATTAATAAAAAGAAACTATATTCTCAAAGCCCAATCACTAAAGCCATTGGTCTTTTGGTCAGGCTTTAGGCTTTATCTTCTCTAAAACATTTCACATCATTAGCGACTTTGTTCAGAGTTCCCCTCCTTTGCCTTCTGTAACATTACACAGTGTTGGGCCTCTTTCTAACACACTGATTGCCCTTTTCTGACCGCTGTTCCCCCACCAATCCCCTTAAATGTCAGCATGCTCAAACTTTAGTTCTCAAACTTCTGTCACTGCATTCTATTTACATAGAGGCCACTCACGGGTTCCAACTATCAACTCTGAGCATCCATCTCCCAGACCTGTATCTTCAGCTGTGATCTCCCTCTTGTTTTGTGTTTTCAAATATTTGCTAGAGTTCCAGGATGACGGCCTGTAGTTTCACAACAGTATGTTACCGTAACCTAACACAAACATAAATAGGCCTCTCCCTAGTTCTAAAACTTTCAATGCTCTCTATAACCCAAGCCTTCAAATCTGTCATCAAAACTTCTCAGCAGTCTGGTTCTAATTTTCTCTCATTTCTCTGTTCATCTTCCCCTGACTGCTTTGCAGTGCTAGGATTTCCATGAATTCCTGTAACACTTAATATCCATTTTGCCCATTTCTGTTCTGTTGGAGATTGGTTTCAGATATTATCTTGCCTCCTAGGTAAATTGCATGCTCCCAAGGCAGAGATGACTTTATATACCTTATACATTTACATCTTTATATACTCCCTATCATGCTTTGCCCAATTCCAGGAACAGCAACAAACACAGGTTGATAGCAATAACAGCAATTATCCGCAGTGCACTACAGGGGCTCCAGCAGGGCCTTTGTGGTCCCAGGGAACTCAGTCCACATCTTGCCCCCACCCTTTACTATTATGACATTAGACAGGTTAACTCTGGGTTTAGTTCACAGTGCTGCTGCAGGAAGCAAGTAAGACAACGCATACCAAGTATGAAGCACAGGGTATGGCACAGAACGACCATTTGCTAAGGGGTTACTATTCATGCACAGCAGCTTTTGCGAAGGTGATCACATTCTACATATTTATCCTGTTCTCAACAGGGTAACTAGGGGAGTGTCTTTGTAACATGCTTATTCTGATTTCGGAAGCCTCCTAAAAGCATGTCATGCTTGTATCAGAGAAGAGCTATTCTAGTTATGATTTTTTCATCTGAACTTTCATTAGTGCTGTCCTAGAACTGAGCCCTCTTTTAGAAGGTATACTTGCCTATTATCCCTAAGAAATGTTTCCAGAAAAGGGATAATTTGTCAAATGATAACTCACCCCAGGTCTCCATCCAGATTTTCAAATACTTCACCTCCAATAGTTTCATTGTCTGGATTCAGACAGATTTCTATCATATTATAAAGGGCATTTTGACCCCAGTCACTGTCTTTCCGAGCTTTATTAAAATGTCGAAGGGCATCATTTGGTTCTCCAGTATACCTTGTTAGGTGTTTAAAAAAAAAAAATCACTTATTTCAATCGCTGATTACAAGCTAAGTCATTTATAATCTCTTTTGGAAATAAAATTATTAACATACTTTAAAATGTAGATCTATCTTAAGACACAGGAAAGCTTATTCTACTTTATTCACAATGAGAGAAAAACTATTATGTAGGATTTATTCACCCATAGATTTACCAAAGATATAGTCCTTTACAGTATTGAAATCCTGGCTCCAATTTCGCCCTGGAGTTACGTTTTTCAGCCATTAAGAAAAATCTTGGCACATCCTCAAGTTTTCCACATCTTCTCAGGAAATCAATTAAACGAGATAATGTCATATAATTATCTAGAAACAAAGAATATTTCAGATAGACAATATTTTATATCTCTTATTTTGACAGTTATAATCCTACTTCATTAAAGTATAGTTTACTTCAAAATGAAGTAGAATTTAAATACAATCAAAAGGAATGCCTTAGGGATTATAAAATCCCTAAAGAGACTACAGGAGCAACTGAATAAGGGTTCGGTTGGTCTGGACAGCGAGAGAAGGCAATCTATAAAATACAAGCAAATGTGTAAGCATTTACATTTGCTTTAAGTTAATTTTCAGCTCTTCCGGGAACAAATCCTAGAAATAATCTCTACATTGGTCACCTAAACTAATTGTAAAATTCAGAAGGGTTGATGAGATTGCAGAGGTGGAGTTTATCTCTGACCTCCTTATTCAGCAGCTAGGAAGAGGATGAGAACAGTACCTTTTGATTATATTTGGGGTGGGCAATTGAAAATTTTACTCCAAACATTCCTTAATATGCACATGTGACTAATATACTACACAGTAGTATACCATAATATAACTGAAACAAATTAGTCCCAGTATTTTAGTCTTTTTTTATCTTCTCCTAAGAAAAAATAATTAGTTCTTTGGTGTATAATTTCCTGGCAAGTTCCTAGAAAGCCTTCTTCTCCCAATCCTATTTAGTTCTTTAGCATCACTAAAATACTAAGTTTTGAGAAAAATTTAATAAATATTTTTAAGATTGCAAAAATAATGTAGACACTTCAGAAAATTTGGAAAAACAGAGAAAAAAGAAAGTATAAAGAAGAAAATCATTCACTCATATTCCCACCAGCTAAAGATTACCATATTTTGGTACATTTCCTTTCATATATTTATGAGTGAAAATCATCCTATTGAGATTTAAAAACATATTGTTTTACTTACAAAATACAAAACTGAAGTCACACTTGGGTTTTTTTTCTTAGCTCAACATTGGTACAGTAAACATTTCCCAAATGTCAATAAATGGTCTTCAAAAACATGATTTAAATGGCTGCATAACAGTCTATTATAATGGTGGCTCATATTTTATTTCTCTGTAGTTGTCCCTTGTAGGTAATTTGGCTCTCAAGTTTCAGTGACCACAGGGCTCATAGTAGGGGATTTGCAAAAATCATCATTCTACAAGCTATGCTGATCTTGTTTGTAGGATTAGAATGAAAATACACAAACAAAAGCTTTTTAAGCAATTTATCTTTGATTTTATGTTCTAAGAGAAAATATCATATGAGCCAGCAAGTCCACTTCTGGGTATAGAATCCAAAGAACTGAAAGCAGGGAAATATTTGTACACCAGTGTCTACGGCAGCATCACTCACAACAGCCAAAAGTGGAAACAAACAACCTCAATGTCCATCATCAGATGAAAAGATAAATAAAACACACACACACACAATGGCATATTATTTGGCCTTAAACAAAAGGGGAGGGAATTCTGACACATGCTACAACGCGGATGAACCTTGAAAACATTATCCTAAGTGAAGTAAGCCAGGCAGAAAAGGACAAGTACCATATGGTTCCATTTTATACAAAGGATCTATAGTAGTCAAATTCATTGAGAGGTAGAATGGTGGTTGTCAGGGGATGGGGAAAGGGGAGCACGAGGAGTTAGTGTTTAAAAGTTGTGGGGTTTTTTTTTTTTTTAGATTTTATTTATTTGACAGAAAGAAACAGAGCCAGAGAGGGAACACAAGCAGGAGGAGTGAGAGAGGGAGAAGCAGGCTTCCCACTGAGCAAGGAGCCTGATGTGGGGCTCGATCTTAGGACTCCGGGATCATGATCCGAGCTGAAGGTAGATGCTCAATGACTGAACCACCCAGGTGCCCAAGGAGTTAGTGTTTAATGGGCACCAAATTTTAGTTTGGAACGATGAAAAAGTTCTGAAGATGAATAATGGTGACAGTTACAAAATAATCTGAATGTTCTTAATATCCTTGAACTGAACACTAAAAAAATGGCTAAAATGGTCAATTTTATGCTATGTATTTTTTTCTGTTATGCAACAAAAAGTTTTCAAAAAAAGATCCTCTGTAGGCTTTGTATCTATCTACTGCACTATATGATGTCAGGATAATCCAGGTTATTCTGACGCCATCATCGTTTGCCTTCCTTGGCCTATAATCTTTGGTCTCAAGACTTTGTTCTTCCTGCCGTTGGTTATTACTGAAATGCAGAACATGGTAAGACTATAGCTTCAGAAAAAGAGGACTCAAATATCAGTCTTGTCTTTTAGCTATGCAAATTCAAGCAAATTATTAAAATTCTGAGTCAAGAATAACTTATTCTCTTCAAAGAGGATTATAATCTTGACCCTCAAAATGTCATTGAGACCAAATAAAATAAGGTCGTGAAAGAGCTTTAAAAAATACAATAGTCACTAAGAATATTTACAACTCCAAAAGCTGTGACAGGAACTATGGATATCTATCTGTAATAAAGTCACAGAATCTAGAAGCTGTATTGGATTAGATAGGTACGGAAAGGTTAACATTTCTGGCCAAAGAAATGTTTGTATGATATTGCTAATATGTGCAATATATTACATTGTTTATATTGTCTAAAGTCAACATTGGAAGGCCTTGGGAGGCCTGTCACCTTCTAATATTACTGAAATACATTATTAGTTTAAATTATAATTACCATTGATAGATTAAATTACATTAACTTGTCTCTTGGTTAACCATGAAATTTGACAGAAGGCAAACTTCTGTACTTAAGAAACTTACTGAAAATTGAAACATATTACATTCTAAAAAAACGTAGCCCGTACTTATTGATGGACAGGGAGAAGATATCAAAATAATTACAGTGTAATGTGATGGGGCATGAGTAAGTGCTATGGAATTACAAAGCATGGAATTCCTCACTTTGCCTGGGGGAGGCAGGAGCTTTCACACAGAATCAGACTTGTGGGCAGCCTGAAGACTAAGAGGAGGATCTTGCCAGACAGACGAAGACATTCGAAGAGGCAGACGGTGTGTGCAGAGACAGAGCAGCGGAGCCTGGGGAGTGCTAAGTCCAAGGTTATTAGACATTAAAGTGGAGGAAGAGGGATGAGAAATACAAATGGACCAATAATTTAGTGCCATCTGATTGCCAAAATAATGCTATGATTTTAGATTCAACTCTGGAGAGCCATACTGAAGTTTTAAGCCAAGGAATAGCTTCTGATTTATGAAAGTGATGGGGTAGTCCTACGGAGGTGTGGAGCAAGCAGCAGGAGCTGAGAGGCTGAAAGGTGAGTGGGGGAAGTGCGCAGGCCTGGGTCAGAGAGGAGAATGGCCCTAATTCAAGCCGGAGTCCGGGCTAGGGCAGGCTGCGTCTGACAGCAGACTCCTCGGCACACAGAACTGACGAGGCTTGTTCAGCAGTTAGTGGCAGGGGTGGGAAAACTCAGGATGATGTGGAGATTTTAAGAGAGAAGTGTCACCTGTCAAGAGAAGAGTCATTCCATCTCTAAGAAGGATTCTCTACCAGCTAGATTAAGTCAAATTAAACAGTGCATTTCTGGGGCACCTGGGTGGCTCAGTCATTAAGTGTCTGCTTTCAGCTCAGGTCATGATCCCAGAGTCCGGGGATCAAGCCTCACATTGGGCTTCCTGCTGGGCAGGAAGCCCGCTTCTCCCTCTTCCACGCCCCTTGCTTGTGTCCCCTCTCTAGCTGTGTTTCTGTCAAATAAATGCATAAAAATTTAAAAAAAATTAAAAAAATAAACAGTGCATTTCTGAGGTAAGTTAAAACATAGCATTGACTGAAGGTGTAATGTGCTGCCAAGGATGACCTACAATTCTTGCAGGAAGTATAGATTGTAAGTCTGAGAAAACAGATCTGTGAATGGAGCCCTGTTAGGAATAAAGCACAGAATACATAAAATATGACAGAGACAACAACAATTTTCTTAACATTTTGTATTTTTAAATGACTAGGTATTTGAGTCACGCATTGATCCATTTAACCAATAAACATTTCTTCTGCACCATCTACGTGTCACGCAATATGTCTGATGCCAGAGATGTAAGATGAATATGACATGATCCTTGCAAAGGTGGGGGAGTGTGCAGTCTCATGGAGAAGACAAATGTATGCATGTTTCCAGGATTGGGGTGATCAACTCATCCCAGCTTGCTAAGTCTTTCTCTTAGTATTAAAAGTCCCACATTGTCCAGTACAGCCTCCAGTCTCAGGCAAATCTAGGTGGATGGTCGCCCTACTCAGCATCACATGAGGCGTCTTATGACACGGTGGTGGCAGTAAGATAATAGGTTTTTGGCAAAGGATAAGTAGATTTTGGATTATGTATTGGATAAAACAGAGAAGGAGGTGAAGGAAGGCAGGCAAAGGAAAGGCAAAAAGAAAAAGGCAAAAGGAAAAAGAAACACGCAAAGATTTGGAGGTATAGATGTATGTCATTTCATAACTAATATTTCTGGAGCCCAAGATCTTTACACAAAATTTACAAATAATTTATTTTGTATTTGTTTATAAACAGCCCAAAGTGGCCAGTCAACTAAGTCAATTTGACTATTATTTATTTTAAAAGAATGCTCATGCTAAGTTACTTGGCTAAGACCAGGTATACCTGGCAGATAGGGCTTCTTCCAATCTTCTATGTTAACACACTAGTGTCATCAATTGCTGAAAAATATTCACAAGGGCAGAGGTGTGTATTTTAAAGAAACTAGGTTGGATTACTCTCTCAGAGGGAAGTGCTACAATATGCAAACAGCTTGAGACAGAATGAAAATAGTATATATAGCCCCTTAAGAGGAGGTTCAGAGAAGAAGAAAAGGACACAACCGAGTGTCAGACCCAGGAGAGGAACGGCATGAGAAAAATAACTTAGGCTTAAGGAAAGCAAGAATCCACTTTGGGCAACTACGCAGGTAGGATGGCTCTGTATTTTGGACTCCTACATAATAGAAGATGTAAGGTATTGGTTGGTGTAATTAACATAGAGCAGAAGCTGGGACCAACGAGGCCGAGAAACAACTGTATGGCCTGAGGCAATCCAGAGGTAGGAGAACACTTAAAAATATAATAAAATTAACACAAAGAAAAATATCTGATATTATCATAAAGATAGGACTTTTATTCCTTTCAATCTTGACCAGGGGTACTTTAGCCAGGGGTACTTTATTTGTAAGTAGGAAGTGTGGTTCTCAAGTTCAAACTTTTTTGTTTAAATTTTTATTTATTTATTTGACAGAGAGAAACACAGCTAGAGAGGGAACACAAGCAGGGGGAGTGAGAGAGGGAGAAGCAGGCCTCCCGCCAAGCAGGGAGCCCGATGCGGTGCTTGATCCCGGTAGTCTGGGATCATGACCTGAGCCGAAGGCAATCGTTTAACTAACTGAGCCACCCAGGCACCCCAAGTTCAAACTTTCTAGAAACATTAATAACTACAACACAGTTCTTAGAGCTGCCCACCTGTCCATGCCTCCCAGACCAGGCAGCTCTCTGACTGTCCTCATCACCCCGCTATGAAGGCATCAGGGTTTATAAGAACCGAATGACAGCCCTAGGACTCCCCTAAAACTTCCAACTCTCCTTGGTAGAAACATAAGTAACACACAGTACAGTTTCTACCTTCCTTTCCTTTTTTCCCTTTCCTTCCCCTCCCCTCTTTCCTTTGCTCCTTCCACTCTTCTTTCTAGTCAATATTCACCGAGCACCGAGCCAGCCACATACTGTTCTAAAACCTAGAACCACAGCAATGGAGACAACATCCTGGCCACTTGATGCTTCTGTTTTAAGACTTATAATTTTTGGTTTTGTTTTACAAGGGTGAGATACAAAAACCAAACACAAGACAGAGCGATGACGAGCAGTAAGAGGTGTTGCTGATATAGGATGGCTGTGGAGGCGTGTTCTGCAGAAGCAGCAATGCTGGCACCATGTCCTGAAAGAATGCAGCAGATGCCACTGGGCTGTCTGGGATAAACATATTCCAGGAAGGGGCAAGAGCAGTGCACTAACCTGCTTGGACTGTTGCCTACCTAATATCTACCATCCCTTTCTTCCTCACTATCAGAATTCTGATTTTATCCAACGTGGCACTGGGTTCAGGTAAAAGAGGACATTTACCACCATGTTTGGCAGGCATGGAGGTGCTTCTAGAAAGGAATTTTTTTTTTTTAAGATTTTTTTTATTTAATTGACAGAAAGAAACACAGGAAGAGAGAGAACACAAGCAGGGGGAGTGAGAGAGGGAGAAGTAGGCCTCCCGCCCAGCAGGGAGCCCGATGTGGGACTCGATCCCAGGTCTCCGGGATCATGACTTGAGCCAAAGGCAATTGCCCAACCAACTGAGCCACCAGGTGCCCCTAGAAAGGAATTTTTTAAAGAAAAAAAAAAGATGCTTCACTAGGAAGGTCTGCCTTTCAGCCCTCCTCTATCCCAAACTTCTCTCCCCATCTGGACCCTGGAACATTAAGGCTACAGCTGCAGTCACCCTGGACCGCAAGGTGATGGTCAGAATGGAAGTTAGGCTGATGATGACTGAAGAAAAGGGTAGAAGACTCAGGTGTCCTGATAATACTCTGGAACCTCCGTGCCTCTCTCTGTATAACCCACTTTTACATTTCTTTTACATGAGAGAGAAATATTTATTTCTCTCTCATGGCATGGACAGGTGGGCAGCTCTAAGAACCGCGTTGTAGTTATTAATGTTTCTAAAAAGTTTGAACTTGGGGTGCCTGGGTGGCTCAGTTGGTTAAACTATTGCTTCGGCTCAGGTTATGATCCCGGACTCCCGGGATCAAAATAAAAATAAATAATTATTTAGGCCACAGGAATTTCAAGGTGGCAGGGGGGAGTCTCTGCTACTTTCAGTTGAAAGTATTTCTTTTTTTTTTTTTAGAGAGATTTTTTTTTTTAAGATTATTCATTTATTTGACAGAGAGAGAAATCACAACTAGGAAGAGAGGCAGGCAAAGAACGAGGGAGAAGCAGACTTCCCACTGAGCAGATAGCCTGATATGGGACTCGATCCCAGGATGCTTCAAGATCACGATCTGAGCTGAAGGCAGAGGCTTAACCCTCTGAGCCACCCAGGCATTTCTAATCTGCTTAGTGGCAAGGAACAGAAACCGTGGTGCACTATGAGAATGGAGCAGTCATAATCGACGTGAGAGATGATGACGGATGGCTGAGCCCAGGTGGCAGCAGACAGAGGGTAAAAAGTAATGGGGTTCCGGATTGACCTTGAAGGTAGAGCAAACAGGGACCTGCTGGCAGGCGGATGTGGTACAGAGAAAGAAGAGCCAAAGGTCACTGTAAAAATTAGGGCCTGTTCCGTGGGTTAATGGTGATGCTATTTACTGAGATGAGAGATGGAGAAGGAGCAGATCTGAAGGGAGGGAAAGATCAACTGTTCCCCATGGACATGTTAAGCTGGAGATCCTCCGGGACAGGTGCAGTGGTCGCGTGTGTGAGGCAGGATGGGAAATACACATCAGCAAGACACCCACATGCACATAGGCTGTAAAGCCACAGGCCTGGATGAAGTCACCCAGCGGGCTGAATGTATAAGGAAGAGAAAAAGTTCAAGAGCGAAGGTCTAGAACATTCTGAGATTTACACGTCATAAAGAGGAAACAGACTGAACAAAGGGGTAGGCAGTGAAAAGAAGAAAACCCAGGTAAACCTAGCACCTCAGCAGACAAGTGGAGAAAGTCCTTCATGAGGGAGGGGAGAAGCTGTGCTCAGCAGGACGACAGGCTGAGTAGGCAGAGAGCTGAGAAATGATGGCAGGCCCCAGCAGCGCGGAAGCGGCTGGCCGCCTCTGCAGAAGCAGCTTCCCTGACTGCAGGAGCCAAGCAGACAGAGGGGACGCAGCCCGGCTGGAAACCACATTGAAACTGCTTTGAGGCAATTTGCTAGAAAGGGAAATGGAAGAATGGAGCAATCACTGGAAGGAGAGTTAAGAATTGTTTTTTATTTATTAATATATTTGGCAAGGGGCTGTCACAGCATGTTTGTGTGCAGACAGGGGAGACAATGGGGGTACAGGAGAGAGAGAGGTCAGGAGGAAGGCACTCTAGGAGGTGAGGGTGGCATCCCTCTAGGAGGTGAGACAGTGGCTCCATGTGGAATGGCAGACATAAGGAAGATGATGGCTGTAAGCAGCAGACTTGGTGACAGGTGGATGGAGACTTTCTCTTCCAGGTGCCCATATTTTCCTACTCAAGTAGGAAGTAACATTTTTAGCTGAGGACAAGAAAGGGGCAGAGTGGACTGGAGGTTTGAGGAGGGAAGAGAAAGTGTAAAAAGTGGTTGGAATAAGTGAAATCATTAGAGAAATACAGCAGGATGGCGAGGCAGCACCTGAGGGCCCACTGGGGTCTGTGCTCATCATTTAAAGCGAGGCCAGTCCATGGTGTTACATTTTCCTTATAGCTATTTCTGCTGCTCAAGGGCAAGTGTGGCTTGACAGCTGGATTCAGCCGAGGCTTCCATAATCTCCTCCAAATAGGAGGAGAAAGAAGTGAGTGCATTAGAAAAAATAGTATCAGTGGATATTTACCTGGTTTGCGTTCTAAAAGCTGCTGTAAATGAAACACTGCTTGTTCATAGTCCTGTTTTCTGAACATGAGATCTGCCATCATCTATAAAGGTAAAAGTTGATTTTAAAAATACTGCCATATGTTTTAGAAAGCACACCTTTCTTATCAAATAGAGTCAGGGCTATGCAAACATATGAAAAACACGAGTAGGGCAAAGATGATAAAAAGGAGCCATTTAAAATTCAAGTATACCTTAAGCAAATTAGCACTGATATCAGCCTAACAGAAGATAATTAAGGATGTAAAACAGATCGCTCTGTTCACAAAACTTTATTTTTAGCAGAAAATATGTTTTAAGTGGTTATTTTAAAAACAGAGATTTGAAGGGAATTGCATGCTCTATGTGTTATTGTCGAAAAGATGCTTCCATGGACTTGGCTAAAATGATGGGAAGATTTAAGAAAAAAACAAAACACTCTTAAACTCTCAATATTTCGAAGGAATTTAAAATGAGCAAGATCTACCAAGTTTTTCTTATTGTGTGCTTTAAAAGGGATACTTTTTATATATCTTTTCAGTTATAATTATAAATTTCAGTGACCCTCATTCATGTGGAATCACATGCACTGTCATTCATGTGCTAACGAAGACCTCAACCCAGGCAAAAATGAGAAAGCAAAATTCTGAAACACACCTTCTTAGAATGGCACATAAAGCTTTCTTCTGTAACTCCAAAAGTCCCACAGAAACTTTAAGATGAGTCAAAAATAAATAAATAAATGAGTCCAGCATGTCTGGGTAAGTACTTAAAACAGTATTCAGCAAATGACAGCTTTCCTATGGGAACCCCTCCCGACCAAGTGTCCTCTTCCACATAAAGAAAAATGAAGGAGGCCTGAAAAGGCAGGTGAAGGCCTGATCGAGGTTCATCATTCTTATAAAACAGAAAAACTCCTGGTCTTTATTGGTAAAATGTACTAGTAATGTTAAAAATACCATTTTTTCCAAAAGCCAACACGAGTTAGGTCTCTCTTGTATTAGTTTTACTGAGGAAAATTTGAAACTTTCCCACGAAATATAAAACACAAGCCTTTCCAGCACTGAAGCCCCATGGACTAACCATGGTGGCAGCCTCGTTGTCCTGGTCGCTCTGGAGGAGGAGCGCACAGTGCCGCAGGCAAGCGTCGGGGTCATCCTGGGCCAGGTACAATCGTGCCAGCTCCAACATTACCTACAGAAAAAGCACAAGGTCAGTCAGAAACTGGAATAAACGTGAGTAAGGAAAATGTCTGGACACAGATTACGCTTTGGCTGACCAAAAGTGATGGCGATAAAAATGCCAAGTCTGAGGAGGCAGGAAAACTATGGGCATATTCAGTTATACTTTCTCTCTTGTGTATACTGGAAAAAAGGGGAAAAACAGGTAGTAACTCAACTGAAAGGTAGAGAGACACAAAGCATTGTGAAAAGAACATCAGTCTTTTAGATTAGATTCTAGTCCAGGCTTCTCCAGGATGGGCCTAAGTCCCTGTTATCTCTCTATACCTGTTTTCTCTTTTGGAAAGTAAAAAGCTTGGAGCGGATGATTTCTAAGTATGCTTCAGATTTCAAACCATGATTCCGACTCCCTCAGCCACTTCTAAACAAGGTATCTATCTGGTTATGCCTTAAAGTTTACTTTTGCTTACATCTGAGTTGTCATCAATTTAAAACCTTAAATTCTAACATATGGCTGCCTTTTGTTCTACATCACGAAATAATAAGTCAGTCAGAGAAAGACAAATACCATATGATTTCACTCATATGTGCAATTTAAGAAACAAAGCAAATAAGCAAAGGGAAAAAAAAGACAGAGAGGCAAACCAAGAAAGACTATCACAGAGAACATATTGCTGGTTACCAGAAGGGAGGTGGGGGTAGGGGTAGGCGTGGGGGGTGGGTGACACAGGTGATGAGGATTAAGGAGGGCACCTGCTGTGATGAGCAATGGGTGATGTATGGAAGTGCTGAATCACTATATTGTACATCTGTAACTAACATCACTCTGTACGTTAACTGGAATTTAAATTAAAGAAAAAGGAAAAAAGGAGTATTTAGCCACATATTTTTAAAATTAAATTAATCATCTATCAAGATCTGAGAGAGTAACAGGATTTTAATTTACATAACCAGAAATGTAAAGAAGTTTTCTATACCAGTATTATCCTTACATTTATTCTCATGTGAGCCACTAGAGGTAAGAGATTCAATCTAGACACTTTTTTTTTGCACATGCACACCAAACAGCAATTGAAATACAGCGGTATACAACTGCAGTTTAGTAAACTGAACTGAACCATCTAGATCCAGATATTCCAGATTGAAAAACTGTTCTAAAGTGATTATTAAAACACAGATCAATAGCAACAAAATCAAAGATCTTACAAATTTACAACAGTTTTTCTATAACAATTTTAAAATTCTAACATTAATTTAAGGCATCATATAAGTATTTCAAAGAATTTTTTACAAACGATGCTTATCTTTTAAGCTCGTATTTTTATTATATTTCTTTTTTTTACAAATAAGCTGGTAAGAATTTTATATTTGAGGTAAAAATGAAACAGATGACATCTGGAATAAAAGATGGTGACAATTTTATAAAGGTACTGACCTTATTATCTGTTTCACAATGAACAAGAGCCTCTCTATAAAACTTAATTGCTTTTTCATAGTCTCGCTGAGCAACAGAATGTTTTGCAATCCCTGCACAAATTTCAGCCGCTAAGTGCTTCTGTGCAGGAGCTGCGTCTGGCTGTTCCATCTGAACACGTTTTAGAACCCGAGCTTGTAATTCTCGAGCCTAGAAAAAAAAAGGATAAAAAGGAATTTAAAAAAGAAAGAGAAAACAAATTAAACAATCCTCAGTAACTGACACACAGCATAATGTATAGATCTATTTCAGCATTACTAACCCTCAATCTAACAAAGCCTGATCGATCCAAAGAAAATGTCTTAACTGAGGTCTTAAACATGCGTTTGTTTGCAAATGAGCCAGTGTGCACATCTCTTTCCAACCGAGGTTTAAGAAAATTAGAGTCTTTTCCCACTGTTATAAAGATTATGTACAGAAAGCTCATGAAGGAGGAAATGCAACCATGAAAAAATACTTGAAAAAGAATCTAGATGCTATAAAGGGGAAATGAAAAATGTTTTTAAATTAATAAACTAGTATCTAAAAATTATTAAATCAAATATTGGCAGGTTTCAGAGAGTAAGTACATTCATATATTATTGATGGCATATGAAGGAGTCCGATCTTCCCCCTAGCAAAACATGCTAAAAACTAACCCGACTATTGAACTTAGTCGTTCCATTCTTAGGAAAGCATTATGGATATTACTTAGAAGGAAAAAGGAAACCTGTTATCTGGTATGAGGAAAACACAATCTCTGTTATTTGTTGTAAAAAGAAAAAAAGAAACAAGAACAAAAAATCAGAAAGCTAAAAGCCACTCGAATGTCTAATGATGGGGAAATGACTTCTCAGTTGATGGTGTATATATGAGGTCCAATGCTGTACACAGATACCCGGAAAGAAGGCAGGGGTCTCCTTCCAGGTAAGGTGTAAGGTACGTTGCTGAATGGGAAGAGCATCAGCTTTATCACCTACAGGTTTGATTTCTCAAACACTGAGACCTTCCTTTTGTAAGTGACAGAGAAATCCTGTTTCAGGTCTTCACAACAAAATTTAACTTTGTGCTATAGATAAGCATCCACTAACACATTCATGCATTCATTTAACAAAGAGTAAATGCCCACCATCTGCCAGACATTCTGCTACACACAGGGAGCCCTTCTGGGGACTCCTGTCAAAATGTTGGTTGACAACTGGTATTTGAAGAAGATGGTCTAAAGCTGAGTATTCTTTAGAACCACAGGTCATAAAATTAATTTAAGCCATCATAATAAGCATTCTTTTGGAAATGGAAGAGGAAAGATTAGAAAATAGTGGTGTCTATAGCATGCGGTAAAGGTTAATACTGCTTCCTGAAACTTTTATTTTGGTTATATTAATGTGTGTTTATTTAAGTACAGAGATAGATGTACATTTGTGTATTTCATGTTTTCATGTATGTCAATATTGGTGTGCATGGTTTTGCACACAGGTACACAAACACACTCAGACAAAAAAAACGCTGAAACTGGTCTAAAAACAGTGATTGTATCTTTCCATCTCACAGTAACTTTCCATCTCACAGTAAACTGTTCCAGCTTAATTATTAATTCTGCCTTCTTCCCTTTCAAAAGTATTTGACTTGAATGATAAATTCTACGGTCACCCTAGGTCTAAAAGATTATATAGTTCATTCTCCAGATAGTCTAATTTCTATTTGCATCAATAAATTCTCTACAAAGTCAGGTAAGCTCTCAGTAGCTTAACTTCCTAGAGAAATATATTTATAAGTTAGATTTTGTGATGCTTTGCATTTTTTAAAAAGAGATTTTATTTATTTGGGAGGGAGGGAGGGAGAGAGAGAGCATGAGTTGGGGGAGGAGCAGAGGGAGAAGCCTGCTTCCCACTGAGCAGGAAGTCTGGCCATGGGACTCAATCCCAGCACCCTGAGACCATGACCTGAGCTGAAGGCAGATGCTTAACCGACTGAGCCACCCAGTTGCCCCTATGCTTTGCGTTTTCTTAAAGGTTTTATAATCAGGAAAGATTTTTTGAGAAAAAATTTTCTGCGTTTATTATTAAAGGCCTTACAAAAAAGAATGCTCAATTATTTTAAATATATACAATGATCATTACAAAACATTTTCACACAGAATAAAATTTTCTTAAAGAATTAATACCATTCCCTATCTTTTTCCATGGATTCCAGAAAGACAAGAACTAAATTTAATTATCTGTTATAATAACTATGTCAACCTTGACTGTCAATGCATTTGCTTTTCTCTCCCCCTTATTTCGTAAATTCCCTAAAATCCTTGGGTGAAATGAAATATAAACATCTTACTCCATAGACTTCTTAATTTTTCCTTTCTATTTCAATAGCTTTATTGTATACACATCTTACTGAAGATTACATTGAAATAAAATATACCAATAAAATCAGAATATCGGGGTGCCTGGGTGGCTCAGTCAGTTAAGCATATCTGCCTTTGGCTCAGATCATGATCCCAGGGTCCTGGGATGGAGCCCCGCATCAGGCTCCCTGCTTAGCAGGAAGCCTGCTTCTCCCTCTGCCTACCTATCACTCTGCCTACTTGTGCTCTCTGTGTAAAATAAATAAATTTTTTAAAAAGTATTTTTACTTATTTTTACGAGGGGGGAGAAAAAAATGACTGTGACTAAAAAAATGACTAAGTTTCACAGTGTGGGGGGGCCGAGGGAGAAGGAGCAGAACCCCCCCCCCCCTGAGCAGGGAGCCAGACACTGCACTTGATCCTAGGACCCTAGGATCATAACTTGAGCCAAAGGCAGACGCTTAGTCAACTGAGCCACCCCAGCACCCCACAAATAAAATCTTAAAAAAAAAAAAATCAGAGTATCACATTACTTCTTATATGATTAATTGTGACAGAGAAATCCTATGTTTTAGGCCTTCACAATAAAATTTAACATGGAGCTATAGATAAACATCCACTAATGCATTCATGCATCCATTTAACAAAGAGTAAATGGACCTACATAGACATAATGGAAAAATTCACACAAATGAATGTTAAGTGAAAGAAGCAAAAATTATCTGTTCATATTATTTTAAAACTACATAAAGTTAGAAAGTCATAAAATTGTTAGTGTTTATGGCATATGGGTTGTTTATATTTGACTTACTTTGATTTTATTTTCATGGAAAAGATGATTAATTTAATATGCCAAAAATGATTTTTTCCCTGTAATTTTTCCTGCAACTAAAAAATTAAAATAATGTATGGTTTCCTTTCAGTCATTCAACTAAAATTTCAAGTGCCTATGATGATGGACAGATTTTAAGATGATTCCCATGATCCTCACCTCTTGGTCTTCACTGCCTTGTATAATCACCCTGTGTATGAGGTGTGACCTATAACTTGCTTGTAACCAATAGGTGGCAAATATGATGGAATGTCACTCCCAGGATTACATCACGTAAGATAAGATTCGGTCTTGTCGGCAGACTCATTCTATAGCCTTTCTCCCTTGCTGGCTTTGAAGAACTAAGTAGTCATATATCAGCTGGCCTATCAGGCAAAGAGCTGATGAACTTCTAGGGTATGAGAACCTCAAGGATCTACAACAAGAAGCAAACAAGAAGCTCAAGCCCTAAGTTTCACAGTGTTGAGGAAAAGAATGCTGCTAATAACCTATGTAAGCTTGGAAGTAGATCCTCCACCAGACAAGTCTCTAGATGAGAACCCAGCCCTGGCCACACCTTGACTATCCTGACACCTTGTAGAGGACCCAACTACAACACGCCCAGAATACAGACCCACAGAAACTGTGAGAAAATAAATGTGTGTACTGTTTTCATTGACTAAAATCTGTGGTAATTTGTTACACAGCACAGAAAACTAATAAGGCAAGCATTTGCTAAGGTCACAATAGTGACCTTAATACATAATACACCTGTATTCATGGAAATTTTAATTTTAGCAGAAAGATAATAAAATAATGACAAGAAATTATGAGGAGTATTATGACTGGGAAATACCAGTTCCCCTGGGAGTACACAACACGAGATTTAACCTAGTCTTGGAGGTAAAGTGAGATTCAAAGAATTACTGGTAGTTGCACCCACGTGAGTTTGGGAGAAAAAAGGAAATGGAACCAGAGTACAGGCTTTAGGATCTATGGGTGAAGGAAAGAACGTAAGGGATACTATTGCTTGACCAAAGAATTAGAAGGAAAAATGGCTAGAAATACAGAGAAAATTTACATCAGGTAAGTTCGTTAAATACTTGGCTTTTTTATTCTAGAGGGCAGTTTTTTTTTTTTCTACAGAGCAGTTACTACTACATGTTTATAAGCAATGGAGTAACAAGATGAGGTCTGCCTTTCAGATCAGCTACACTGGTGTTGCGGAGAACTCACTGGAATGAAACAAGAGTGGAAGAGGATAGGGATCAGAAGGTTACTGGAGGGGTCTGGGCAAACGATAATGCTGGACAGGGATAAAAGGTGACAGAGATGACAGAGGTGGAAAAATGTGGAATTATTTCAGAAATCTGAAGTTTTTAGAAAGTAGAATTAATAAGGCTTAGGTCTTCCCTAAATGTAGCAATTCTGCCACTGCCTAAAATGTTTAGCAACTACACAAAATACTACTGATGGAACTCCTATGTGGGCATTAGGCTCAATAAATGTTTCCTGAATAAACTTCAAATACTAAAAACTATGATTACATTTGTAAGTTTCTATTGGAACTGTAACTCAAGATTTATCTTTTTGGAGATCAAATGCAGATAATGTTAACAACTGGGAAGAATTTTATGGCTCTATAAATTTATTTAAAGATGAATAATCTCCATGCTACAACAAAGAAACTTAAAATTAATTAAATGTGGTTCACTGGCATAGTCTAACCAAGTATACTGTTTATTCTCTTCTTAGTGTTGCTTGATATATCCACTCATACAACATAAGGACTCATGTAACCAGGGAAGCTGGGGCTAGTAATATTCATAAAAAGGTACAATAGGCACATTCACTTCTAAATTATTTTAAATGTCTAAATTTACTGATATTACACTTTCTTTGTAGCTAATGGTAGCTATCCCAGGGTTAGGTACAATTTTCTTACCATGTGATCAGAAAATAGGGATAAAACATACCAATAATTAAGGATAAGATGTTAATATTTTAGAGATGACATGTTGTAGTGAAATCATAAACTTAGATGGGTATCACAGAAATCTAATGGCCCAAGCTCAATTCATTCACAACTGGAATAAAAAAAAATTGGACATATTGGACAAATTACTGAAATGTTATTTACACATAGACACACATGTCACCATTAGCTAAAGTTCAAAGTTAGTTGTTAAGCATCCGCCTTTGGCTCAGGTCATGATCCCAGAGTCCTGGGATTGAGTCCCACATCGGGCTCCCTGCTCAGTGTGAAGCCTGCTTCTCCTTCTGCCACTTCCCCTGCTTGTGTTCTCTCTTGCTGTCTCTCTCTCTCTCTCTGTCAAATAAATAAATAAAACCTTAAAAAAAAATAAAGCTCAAAGTCAAAACATTTGATAAAGTATCTGGAGAATGCAGAACTCTTCTAGATACTGAAAATTAAGTCAAAAGGTGACAAGTACTGCGGCATTCTAGAAAGCAGTGAAGTACTCTATGTTCTACTTCAAGCTCTGAGAAGATGTAGGATAAATCAATTAACAAACCTGAGTTAACACATATTGAACTAAGTACTCAGTAATGACAGAAACACATTATTTCAAATCTACAAGGAACCTATACCAAAACTGATTATAATATAGGACAGAAAGCAAGCTTTAACAAATATCAAAGGATTGAACTGTTCAAAGTAGGTCTTTGACCACAGCAGAATTAAATTAGAAATCAATATCCAAAAGATAACAGGGACTCAAATAAAGAAAACAAACTGGTGGTTTCCAGAAGGGAGGAGGGAGAGGTATGAACAAAATAGTGAAAGGGATTAAGAGGTACCCCCCCAAAAAAAAATCAGAACTGTCTGGAAATAACCCATCTGTTAAAGCAGCAATCAAAGTAGAAAGGAGGAATATTAAGAACTGAGTAATAATAAACTTGTGAGAGGTGATCAAAGCAATGCTTAGAGAAAAATCACCAATTTAAATGAGTAAGAACAGAACTTAAGGCTAGCTAATCTATTACCTAAGGCACTTTTTCAACAAGCTAGGCAAAGATCAGCAAACCAAATCCAAAAAAAGTAGAAGAAACTAATTACTGAGATAAAAGGAAAACATTTAATGAAGCCAGAAAAGTTGGTTCTTTGAAAATATTAAGATAATGAACTCCCAGCAAAATTGATCATTAATAGTAAAAGGAAAATAAAAGAAGACATGAAAGAAGACATTTTTATAGCACTTCCAGACATTCAAAAATAAGATATAATGAACAACTTTAAAAATACAGCCATTCATAACACAAGTAGTTTAAAAATGATCCATCCAAATTCTAAAGATGTCGAATCGACTAATCAACATCTTCCATCAATGAAGCCTCAAGGTTCAAATGGTTTTAACTCTGAATTGTCCCAAAATTCAATATTAAAGAAACAGCAATAGTCTTGAGATCCAAACACCCTCATGAACAGAGATATACAAATTTTGAACAAAATATAAAGTATTTAGTATCTTTGAATTCCGGCAAGATCTTTTAAAAATTCGTAACAAAGTGATATTTGAGAAATATAAGAGTGGTTTAACATTTGAAAATCAATTTAATATACCACATTGACAGGGAACAAAAAATAAGAGAAAAGTCCCATGATGACCCTGATAGCTGCAGGGGGCCGTAGATTTATAAAAAAAAATTAACAAACTAGAAATTGTAAAAATCATCAAAACCATCAGCTGCTTAGGAATACATCCAAGCAAATGTATATAAAACCGCTCCTTAGAAAACCTCAGAATATTAAGAGAAGTTAAGGAAGATATAAACAAGCAGAAGAGAAAAAAATGAGTTCACATTCTGCCTATGACCCTAGTTGTGTGACTTTACACAAATTATTAAACTAAGCTTCCTTGGCTATAAAAGATTAAAAATATCAACTCCCTCTAATCATTATATTGATTATCAATAACACATTTTTTTTTAGAGATTTTATTCATTTATTTGACAGAGAGAAACACAGCGAGAGGGACTGAGAGAGGGAGAAGCAGGCCTCCTGCTGAGCGGGAAGCCCGATGCAGGGCTCGATCCCAGGTCTCCAGGATCATGACCTGAGCCGAAAGCAGTCGCCCAACCAACTGAGCCAGCCAGGCGCCCCTATCAATAACACATTTAAGAAGTACAACCCATTGGCATTCAATCATTATTTCTACTTTGGCTTATTTTCTGTGTCAGTTGAGCCAAAATCGTCTTCCTCTTACATGTGGCGTATTGTCTTCTGCTCCCGCCTCCCACCCCACAGCCACTCAGAAACAAACACATTTACCTGTTGCAAAGAAGAGACTGCGTCACCAGGTCTTTCCATTTTACTATAAACTTTTGCTAGAAGAACATGAGAACGTCCATCTTCCATGAGAGCAGACAGTTCATTTACTATGAGAGAAGATATTGGAGGAAAATATTCATTTTAAAGGAATGTTTACATTTTACTACAAAATTTGAAACTGGTCTTTAGAAAGAATGATTTTGAACAAGTGAATAAAGTTGAAAAGCTTTCAGTCAGCTAACTGAAGGATGGCCAAATTGGAAAACAAACCAAAAGATGGAGAATTTTCATCTAGCTGGAAGAAAAGTTAAAGAACTGGATAATAACAAGGTTTTTCTTAAACATATACTAAGAGAAAACAATAACAATACACAAAATTTTCAATGTTCATTTTTAAGTCTGTAAACATCTTTGTTTTTTGAAGTCATTAAGAAATAATATAGACTAGCTGCTATGGGCAATTAAGATGGTAACTGCTGTTTCCAATATAATTGATACTTGATAAACGATGAAATACGGTCCTTAAGAGCACTGACTTTGATGGCGATCTGTCTGGCTTTAAATCTAGACCCCTCACTTACTAGCTATTTAATCTTGAATGGGGTACTTATCCATTTTGTGCTTCTCTTTCATCTGTACAGTAGTGGACATAGTACCTATGTCATAGGGTTGTGAAATTTAAAAAGTTTGTAAGTTATGAAAAAAGTTCATGTATGCAATTAAAGTAGTCTAGTACATGGTGAATGCTATTTAAATATTTGGTATTATTATTATTTTGTGATTTAAGACCAATAAAAGAACCCTAGATAAGTAACAAAAGTATGTTTCTTCCACTATCAAGTGTATGGTCTGTGCTACATATGTATCAAAGTTTACAGATACTGTTTCTTTTAAAATCTCAGCCTGAGGGGCAGGTTTTGTTATTGGTATTTCACAGATAAGAGAGACTGACACAGCTATCCCAGTGGGTCAGAGGAGCAATGTTGCACACAGGGGAAGGGCCCCATACCCCAACTGTGAAGTCTTTGGCTTAACTCTGAGGGAAATGGGAGACAGCAGTGAGCTTAAGAAGACAAGAGCAGGGGCGCCTGGGTGGCTCAGTTGGTTAAGCGACTGCCTTTGGCTCAGGTCATGATCCCGGAGACCTGGGATCGAGTCCCACATCAGACTCCCTGCTTGGCAGGAAGCCTGCTTCTCCCTCTCTCACTCCCCCTGCTTGTGTTCCCTCTCTGGCTGTGTTTCTCTCTGTCAAATAAATAAAATCTTAAAAAAAAAAAAAAAAAGAAGAAGACAAGAGCAGACCTACTCTGTTTAAAAGGCTCAGTGGGGCTGCTGTTGAGAGAGGCTACAGAAGGGGTGTGGGGTTGAGGACAGAACAGGGAGACCAGCTTCCAGGTGACCATGATGATCCACTTGAGATGATGAAGGTTTGTATAAGGGGACAGCTGTGGAACTAGTGAGACAGAGTAGGGTTCTGAATATATTCAGAACGTAGCATCAACAGGATTTCCTACAGTAAGGGTGACAGCTAGGATTTGGGCTCTCAGCAAGGGCCAAGAGGGATAAAACTGTTGTTGAGATGAAGGCTGCATGCGGTGAGGATGAGGAATTCCAGCTGACAAGCCAAGTTTAAGATGCTTGTTAGAAACCAGGTGCTACTTCAGCTAGATGAAGGTAGATATGTCAAGAAACCAGATTGCTAATTTAAAGGTGGAGATAATTACAATCCTCTCAAAAACGTAGACACAAACGAAATAATATATAATGAAATGCTCAACAAATATTATAATGAAAGCATTTATACTACATAAATGTAACAAACTGAACACCCATACAAGTAGAACAAGCTATTTGAATCTTCTTTTATACCCTTTTCAAAAATGCATATGCACATGTAAGGCCATCTGTAGTGTTTTAAGCAAGGTCTGACAGACCTATGTAAATATTTTTATGGAAATAATAACACTTTATATAGTAAATGCATCCAAAATTAGAAGAATTTAAACAACAATTTCATCAAAGCTAAATTAAAGTACCATTTTGAAAGCACTAGAAAACAGAGTTGGACTGATCTTATCACATATCTGAAGACATTTACAGTGGATAGGACTCTGGCAAAAGCAAAATAACTTCAAGGCAAGAAAATGAAGATTCCCAGAATCAGTCATACACATAAATAAATTTATTATATGGTAAAGGTGGCATCTCACTCAATAAATGGCACTAAAATAAAATTGTTTTCCATCTGGAAAACTATATAGTAAAAATTGTATGTGGATTAAAGCTTATTGATTAAATAAAGTTCTATACAAATACCAGAAAAATGTAAAAGAGTATTTTTACAATGTTAGGATGAGGGAAGTTTTTCTGAGGATGATAGGAAATTCAGGACTCAAAAAAAGAAAGGCTGGTATATATAATTAAGTATTCTATTTCACTAAGGAAATGATAAACAAATTCAACTGAAAAAACAAAAGGGACAGGCTGGGAGAAAACATCTGCAAATGAGTAAGAGATGACTGACGATAAATCAGAGGTTCAAGGTCAAAGACAAAGGATATAAACAAAAATATCCTAGAAGAAAATGTGATCTACAGACATAAAATGATGCCTGGCCTTATCAATCATCAAAGAAATGCAAATTGAAGTGTCCCCTCCCCCAATTAATACTAAACAACAATGGGGCATGTTTGGCCTTAAGAAAGAACAATGGGGCATGACTCAATTCTAGCATGCACATAGAGGTATATAAACAAGGACATGGTCTCTATTGTCTCCAACTTTTCTTCAATCTAAACGTCTATCAATAAGGGAACTCACTGTATAAATTATGATGTTAACATATAGGAGAATGCTCTACCTATGCTGAATAAAATAAAGAGCTACATTTACCAACATGGAGAGAAGCTACTAAGTGAAAAATGCCTACTGCAGATGTGCAGTATAATATGATCCCATCTTGGTAGGAAAAATATGGTATATAATTATATGAGAGAGACAAAGAGAGGCATGGTGGGGACACTAATTAGGGTGATAGACAAGGTAAATATGGTGTTCTCTGGAGAGTGGGACAATACAACTTGCATTCACTTCTCTAATCTTAAATTTTGGCAATAAGTAAGCACTAGACTTTAATTTAAAATAAAGATAATTAAAAAGCAAATTTGTACAAACTTCTAAGAAGGCAATTTATCCAAAGTATCCAGTTACATTTTCAATACA
Source organism: Spilogale gracilis (assembly GCA_004023965.1). Lineage (NCBI taxonomy): Eukaryota > Metazoa > Chordata > Mammalia > Carnivora > Mephitidae > Spilogale > Spilogale gracilis. The sequence goes on along the minus strand of PITA01009257.1, from coordinate 25,532 downwards.
TGTAGTTGTTTGGGAGTCAGGGGAGGAAGCAGAGTTTATCTGAGATCAGTGTCAGTATCCTCTCTGTAGTTCAAAGTGGGCCAGAAGGGTCTGGGAAGTCCAATCAGAACTTGCTTCTAGAAACAATGTAATCATAAACTCAGCGTACCTACCGTGCTTCCTGAAAGGTAGAACCTGATTGGTGAGCTGGAGTTAGCTAGGATGACGACAGGTAACCAATAAACAGAAATAGGTAATTTTTTTGGTCACAGGAGAAAGCTACAAATTTGTAATTTAGCCAGTTTCCATACCATATCACATTTAGAAGCAAATGTATACCAATGAATGAGATATAAAGATATATATTATAACACAGTTTATTAATATCAAAAGAATGGAAAGCCAACCAAATGCTCAATAACCGAAGGAAAGCTTAAAAAAACTATGGAGTTGCAAAACAAAAAACAAAACACAAAATTATGGAGTTATAAAATATTATGATGATGCCACTAAAATGATATGAATGAGCTAACATCAAGCTATACCCGGAACATGCTGCTATGAAAATTGCAGGATGGGAAGAACAATCCATTTGAAAAGAAAATCTATGATTACCCTTATATATTTAACATATACACTAAAAGAAAAAAATATTTACCTCTAGGGAGGTACTTTAAGAATAGGGCAAGTAGAATTCACAGGAGAAATGGGGGACTTACACATTATATTAAAAAAAAAACTTAAAAGAGTAAATATTATAAAGATGTTCACTTTATGTATAAAAACATCAGATGTTGGTGTAATTTAAAGGAAACCCCCTCTGTATCATTTTGGAAAGTAAAGTACCTTTCTATAACACAATTATCGGTTTCATAAATCTGTTATTACTCAAATATATTTTTTTAGTAGAGTGACATGCTCATAAATGAAATAATCTACCTCACATATATAATACTGAGAATACAAATACACATTTATATAATATAAAACAGATGTATAGGTATGGTATACTTTTTTTTTTTTCAAATCAGAAAGAATTTCATACCAGGTTCATGAGCTAGAGCATGTTGAAGAACTTTTTCTGCTTTGTCATACCATTTCAATTTTAATAAAAGCTCAGCCAGGTCACAGCAAAGATAATTTTGTTGTCCACTTTTCAGAGCGGCTTCATAGTAAGTGATTGCCTGAACAAAATGAGTTTTAGTTAGGAAAATAAGGCAATGAAAATGGTGTTAATCATAGGTATTTTATGTTGTACAGACTTAAAGCATATAAAAATTAGAAATAACCTAGGAGAGGTTTAGGCATATACCTGCTTATCAGTTAAAGACACCACTTTTCTTAGACAATCAAATATTAGACAAGGCAACTAGCATTTCTTATGAAAAGCAGCTAACAAAAGGCGCTTGGTAAAACTGTTTTTACCAGTTTTAGTCCAGAGGCCAGTGAACTTTAGTGAATGCAAATCATCATAATCATGTGGTTTATGTCTTAGGGAGAGTGAGTTGCTTGTATATATGTTCAGTAGTTAACAGGAATAGAACAAGAATACAACAACTAAAGGAAAATCCATTAGCCCTACTGGGCAAGGGGTGGGGAGGAAGTACACAGCTTACCAAAACTTGCTCAACAGAAAGGACATCTGTTAGGCTTTGTCATATAATGAAAAAGATGTAACCATAGCAACATCATCATAATTGATGGGTCGCAGAGTTTATGTGTATGATGAAGCCAGAAGTACTTTACTGCCCCGTCTTTGCAAAATGCAGCAACAAAGAAACAATGAGAAAGACTTTAACAAAAATTCCAATTTGTGAATATAAATTTGGAGTTTATAACCATCAAGAAATAAACAGTGCTTGAGAAAGACTTCTCAAAAAGCAGGGTTTGAAACATTTAATCCAATGGACATATTTGAAACTCATAAAGTACCTACCTTCGAATAGTTGTGAGTTTTGACAAGTGCTTTCCCAATTTTGCTTGCCAGTGTTCCATCTTTGGGATTCTGATTTAATGCTTGCTCATAAGCCACTATGGCTTCTTCAGGCTAATGTTGGCAGATATAAAAAATAAGCAATCAATAAACAGCTTAGCTGGATCCCATTAAATGACAAAATCTTTATAATTAAGTTCTTTACCTGTAGTATTCACTCAGTGAGACAAATAAAGTACATATTTAAGTTTAGAAACCTTAACAATTTCAGAGAGGTGACATAATGTTAGGTGTAACTCATTAGTAAACACCATTTTGGCCAGTAGCTCTCTTCATTATTCCACTTAAAAGGGACTCTTAACTACTTCTGGTACCATCTCTATTTCAAATGATAGTGCTGAATTACTGGATCTCGATATGACAAAAACTTTTTTATTATAATGGTTATCTCCTTTTCATTGTGATGACTGGATGGTCAAATATATGTTTTTTTTAAGATTTTACTTATTTATTTGACAGAGAGAGACACAGCAAGAGAGGAACACAAGCAGGAGAAGTTGGAGAGGGAGAAACAGGCTTCCCGCTGAACAGGGATGCCCAATGCGGGACTCGATCTCAGTACCCTGGGATCATGACCTGAGCCAAAGGCAGACACTTAATGACTGAACCACCGAGGTGCCCCTGGATGGTCAAATATTAAATAACATTTAAAAATTCCTTTTAAGAGAAGATGAAGCTAAAAACAGTTTTACCATTCTTTTTTAAAAAAAAATCTGAGTTCAGTGGCATCAGAAAGTTTACCTCTTGTATATTCATGTATGCATCACCAAGGAGAAGAAAAGAACGAGGGCTGGGCATTCTCTCAGCAATTTCTCTAGAAATCAGACCAATTCTATTTAGTACACTGAATACAAATAAGTTCTTCTAAACCAACTAAATAAAAGATAAGTTCACTTATTTCCATTAACCAATAGCCTTCAGAGTACCTTCTACATTCCCAACAGTGTAACATTGTAAAAGAAAAAATAACCCACCCATACCCATACCCAGACTGTTTATGCTTGATCAACTTTTTTTTTTCATTCAATCTTTCCATTTTCTGAAATTCTGGTAACAAGAGTACCAGTAGGCAGTAAACATATCAATTCTCACTATATAGAAATAGGTTTTGTTAGCTCTAATTCTGAAGTGATGTGGGAGTGAAGGCACAAAAATATCATGTGATGCTCTTGCAAAGTATTGTTTCTCATTCAACTGGTCCAAAAACTAGAAGTATAATTTTATAGATACTGAAGAATTGAAGTCTACAACTAACGTGTTAGAGTGGCCTGAAACCAAGCCTATGATTTTAACTACAATATTACAGAGCATCCTAAACAAAGTGACACTATTTTAAAATATTTTCCTATCATGAGGTGACGGTGCTGATCTTTTGGAAATGTCATAGAAAATATGACCTAGGACCTCAGTCCATCCATTTCTACATGGGATCCTGCTCAGTTTCTTTGAATCACTCAGCACCTACAAAGAACCTGAGCAGGTTCCGACTTTGGATGTTTACATAATACAGATGAACCAATGACTGAGTGAATCAACATGCTGCTATGTTCTCAACAGACAAAAATGTTGATTTTTCTCTTACATAAAGTGTGTGCTTGTATTTTTACCTTTTTCTTTGGGGAGAAAAGAGCAACCTGTGTGTGTGTGTCCGTGTGTACACAGGGGCACACACATGAATGTGCATATCCCAGTGACTCCTGAGGGCACCAGCGTATGATTAACTTTTAAAATCCCTGCCCTTTCACCAAGGAGAATTTGTAACAGACACCTTGGTGTGGTACATAACTAAGCTATAATTTTCTATTGCTAGTGTTACTACGCTGAGCATTAAAAATGGCTTGAAACTGTTGTTACATTCACAGCTTTAAGCTATTAGAATATACATAACTGTTGCTCCTGCCCCTCCCAAACAGGAAGACTGAAATCACATAGTGAAGGAGGATGGCTCAGAACCCAGAGCAAGCTACAGGTTGAAATAATCATAATCACTATGGTTTATGTCTTAGGGAGAGTAAGTTGCTTGGTTAGCGTGATTGTGGTTGGTAGCCAAACATGTTAAGGAAAGGGTTTATATTGTAAAGCACTTAAAGAAATAAAGAAATTTGGAAATTAATTTTAAGAAGTAAATGTGTCAAAATACAATGGGCTGAAATACTCATTTACCTATAACAAGTAATATATAACATTTTCTCTTTTCTGTGCTTCAGATAAATATCTGCCATTTTCTCCTTGACCTCTATGAAATAAGGCTGCTCAGCTGTAACGTTCCGAAGCATGCTTAAAGCCCGCTCCACGTCTCCTTGTGCCAGAGCTAGGTCAGCATTAGCAATGGTAACACGTAATTCTTCAGATGTCCCAGAAAATTCATGGATGGCATCTTGTAAAACTTTTGCTGCCTCGTGCTGTCAAGATGAAGTTAAAATAACACTCTTTAACAAATTACAATAGAAATGAAGATTTTCTCCTAATCCAGAATGAACAGTAAATGTTAGCATAGTTAAGATCTTCACGAAATCTTGACAGATTTTTGAATAGTACAAAAATTTAAAACTAAACTCAGAGACCACATTCAAATGACTGTATAAATATCTGTTAGCTGAAAAGTATCTTTTTTTCTTTTAAATATTTATTTATTCATGAGAGACAGAGAGAGAGAGAGAGAGAGAGAGAGAGAGAGAGAGAGAGAGAGAGGCAGAGCAAGGGGAAGCAGCAGGCTCCCCAAGGAGCAGGGAGCCCAACATGAGATTTGATACCAGGACTCCAGGATCACGACCTGAGCTAAAGGCAGACGCTTAACCATCTGAGCCACCCAGGCATCATGAAAAGTGTTTTCATGACTGGGACAATGGCGGTTGCTACACAAGAGCTGCTGTTACTGCAATTTAATAAGCATTTACTTTGCATCCAGCATTATAGTCACGCATTTAATTCTAACAGAAAACTTCTGATGTAGTTACTTTCATTATTCCCACCTTACAGTAAGGAAATTGAAATTTGGAGAGTTAAGAAGTTAACAAATAACAAACTCAGAATCCAAACTCAGGCAGCCTGACCCGAAAGCCTAACTCTTAGCCATGCTCATTATTGCCTCCTTGATGGGATCCAGTCCACAATCCTCCCCTGTACCAAATGGCTCTTCATTAACTAGCAGATTACTTTATTCCCCATGCCAGGACCTCACTTCTGTCATGCCTCAGCTGAATACGTTACCTCAGTTCCAAATCCGTACCTCAATGAATCTAAAATGTCATTTATTTTAGGTTTCATCTCAACTTTAGAGATTATAAGACATTCTGATTTCAGAAATGTTAACATGTGAAAAGAAATAGTGCATTTTGGAATCAACTACCTATGGTAGAATTAGTTCTTCTTAAATATATATTGAGGTTAACGTATTAGTGAATTAGAAATTATTTTGAGATTTGGCAAGTTATCTAGACACAGCCTTCTTAATTTCCACTAAAATATGAAAATAACTGATGAGCAACTGTTGTAATCTGAAAAACAGATATAAATGATGTTAAGTTCCTCATTCTCTTCAAGGCTTTTTAACTCTTTAAAGTGCAGGCTTGCTTGTTTGTTTTCTATTTATTATTATATTATTATATGTATTATTTCAAGTATTTGATTTTATGATCATCCTATGAATTTACCAAAACTGTATTCATCAAGTAGTTCTTTTGTTTTCTCAACTATTAGAATTTGAGATTGGTACTTTTATTTGATTCCAGTAGTACTTCTGTGTGCATGGACATGTGTGTGTGTGCATGTGTGTGATTCCTTTCAGGAGGATGATAACCATGTTAAAGGTCATCGAATATTCTATTACTATATTCATAGTTACATTAATACATTTCATAGTTATTACTCATATATTATATGTATATCCCTATGTTGCCTGGTAGGTAATGAAAGTACACTGATACTTAAGGTCATTCAGGTGCAAACTATGTTCAACTTCAGGGGCTTGCAAAAGGACATGATTTGGTTCAAAGTAAGGAGACATAAATGTTCGAAACTTGACCAATTGAGCAAGAAAATAATTTCAGCTTTTTCATTTGCTAATATATACATAACTGTCTAACAAAGTTCAGAGCTGAACCACTGATTTAAAACTTGACTTACCTGTTCTCCATTTAAGCGGTGAACCTCTACCAACTCAAGAAAGATCGATAAACGATGGTTTGCATCAGCTTTGGTTTTTCTGTATTTTGATTTTGAGGAAGCTCCAATTCTCCTCATTCCTGGTAAACTCATTGCCATATGTAGAGTTTTAATTGCTTCTGCTATTTCTCCCATTTTCTTTTGTGACTGAGCTTTTATCAAATGATATAAAGGGTATTCTCTCACCTGAAAAAAGTAATATTCAGAAATACTTCCTTGGAGTGCTTACAATGCCAACACATAATTTACAATCCACCAAACGTTAAAATAACAGAACCTCTGAGGATAGTCTACCTGTGATTGTATATATGAGGTCTATTTCTGTCCTTTTTTTAACTTTCTGATCATTTATTGTGTTAAATCAGATTCAGGCAACCTGCCACTTACTTAGCATCCTCCTGGAGGTATGATGGGCTTTTACCATGATAGAAAACACAAAAAAAGCTCGCAAGGCTAGCAAATATATTCTAGGAAATTTAGTTTTCAGAAAAGGAATTTATCTGGGACTTCTAGTATCAAGGCATTAGATTTCTAGAAACACATTTTTTCCCTTTTATTTTTTAATTTTAAGGTTAAAAATCTCAGAACTCCTCAGTCAAACTTGGTTTTACCCTTGGGTACTACTCTAAAAACACACAGTTATGAAGCTTCTGTCTTTATTCCGGGTAGCAAGCATGTATATAGACAAAATAAGAAAATGACAAAAAGATCGAAGGAGTCAAAGGAAGGAGAAGAACCAGAATGAGGTGATGGGGCAGCCACCTAATGTCTAGGAAGGCTCCAATCATCCTTAAGGCTATGGCTGTGAGCCTGAGTCAGGCATCACATTTTCCAGTGGGCTCTGTATAATACTCATGTTTCTGTTCTTCCTTCAGACATTTCGGTTCACTGGGATGGGGTACTGGCACGCAGTGGTAATGCACCACTAGTCTTGAGAACTACTGACCTAAGAAGCATGCACTGTCTTCTGCAAATCCTGAATTCTCCAGTCCACTGAAGGCTCCTCACATAACAGGGTTCAAGACCCTATGAATCAAAGCAAAAGTTTGAGGAGCTCCTCCATGACTCCAGGTAGTTCAGGAAGCACCTGAACCTATGATTTTCCCTAATCCTTAGGGATATGGAATGTAACACAGAATATCTTAGAAACAGATAGAAATCTTGTGTGTTTGTTTGTATCCTCAAACCACAAACAAACTTTCAAAATGACTAACTGTTCTTTGGTGATGACTCTAAAAAGTTATTAAAACCCACAATCCAAGAAAGAAACAAGCAATAAAATAGAGTTCTTACACATAAAAATATCTGGAATAATGCTCTATAGTTTACAATTATTTTTATACACATCCATTACTGCATTTAATGCCCACTATAACTGCAGGGTGTTACTATTATATGAGTTTTATAGAGAAGAAAACATGTTCAGAGAGAGAAAAGTGGGAAAACCAGATACTGACACCCCAGGCCTTCCATCTCCAAAGTCCATATAGTTTTTTAATTATACCACAGCTGCCTTTATTTTTCCTCCCACTGCTTGTAAATCCACACTTTTTCCCATTAAAAATAAATTTATTAGCAAAACATTTACAGGCCAAAATACAAAACAGGTGAATATGTCACCACTTGCTAAAGGTCCTAGGAGGGTATGTTTCATCCACCTGAATTTGGAATAGTTACCTTAAAATTATAGCTCAGACAAAGTTCAAGTGACTGAGAACACAATTTGAATTTTTCCTGAGACAAATACACCTGAGCCATCAGAAGATGAGCATCTGCATAAGAAGGGCTGTGTTCTAGGCAATGGCGCAGGTTATTATAAGCTGCTTCGATGTCACCTAGTAAGAGAAACAAAGCATTATCATTCAAATGGTTAAGGGACAGGGATGTGAGAGAGAAGAGGGACACGGTTAGTTTAGGGATAGTTCCACGCCCAGCTGCCCCAGGTAGCCCCTTCATGAAAGATTATCCCTGTAAGGCAGGTTAGCCATAAGGAGCAAACCAGAGAAAGCTATGAAAGGATCACAGTCATTCACCATTGCTACTTCTGAGAGGACTATAAATCTATCTTTATTTATTTTCTTGATCAAAAAACTTTACTTAAATTTCACTACAGTAAGTTTTGCAAAACAACAGACATTTAAATAGTTAGAATTCTGTACTGTCACTTATATTTACAAAGAGGATATATAGTCTTTTAAACATCCTTGGCCAGAAATTTTACCACCATATAACAGAAAAAAAGCATAAGGACATATTCCAAACATTCAGAAATAGGAGGTGTTGATTTAATAGGCCTTTAAATGCCAAGTGTAATAGCCAGTGTTTTGGACACACATCTGTACATCTGGGAGTCTTGGAAGAAATGATCGAAATTAAAGTGACAGGAATGGTGCAATCTGTCAGGCTTGGGCTGGTAGATGAGGTAGAATAAGGCTCTTTAGAGAAGGAAGAGTATAAACTCTAGGTCCTAGAAGAACTTTCTAGTGATGTAACCCATAGCAATCTGCCTAAACCCATCTCACAGACTGGTGTTAGATAGGTAGAGGAGCCCAGCTCCCCATTTTACCTTGCTAAGAGCCCTGGGAAAGAACAGACCCTAGATGACTCTGTTCGACTATGCTCCTTACCCTGACCTGATACCTCAATAGACCAAACAAAGCTTCCAGTTAGAGCTTCCAGCTCCCAAAGGTCCAACCTATCAATGACATAATCCCATCTAAACAGAAAACAGTTGCTTCTCGTCAAGCAGGGAGCCTGATGTAGGGGGCTCGATCCCAGAACCCTGGGACCATGACCTGAACCAAAGGGAGACACTTAACAACTGAGCCACCCAGGCGACCCCAGGAAACAGTTTCTTAGAGGATTAATAAATAAGTAATGGGCTGAGGCTGCATAATAACACTAAACACAGTATAAAATTAGTCAAACATCAAACATAATAAATACTATTAGATTATTTATTGTGATACACTCTAACACTCAAGAACTGAACAGGCAGAAAAGGAAATAGGAAATGGAAAGGTTAAGTATAATAAACTGTTGTGCAAATTACCACCCCCATGTTCTTTAAACAGGAAAACAATTAAGGAGATAACCTGAAGGTTACTGCTAAGGGGGAAAAACACATAGAAAAAGAATTAGGGTTTACAAATAAGAAACTGAAGAATATGAGAACTGTACAAATAACTGAGATCAGAATCTTTATTTCTTTTAAGGGTGATGAGGAGGGAAAGATAAGTGGTCAGTATTTAGAAGGTCACTTAAAAATGAGAAATGGATAATCAGTGTTGCAGAAAATAGCCATATAAACAAAGAACACAAAAATATCACATTTTTATCTAAGGGCAGCCCAATTTCCCTTCAGGCAAAAAGGAAAGACATTTCTGCCCTGCATGTGTGTCTTTGTTAGAGCCCTATGTAACACAGAATTGGCTGGCTTTGTCCCAGGTTCCTGGGAGAGAGTCTTAAAGTCTTGGAATTTCCTGAGTAAGAGGAGTATCTTTGTTGTTTGAGGTTGGCTTTGACCATTTATGGGAGTGAGAAGATGAATATGACTCAACGGGGACGAGCCGTGCCAAAAAGACCAACCATGGAGAGGACTGGGGCTTTGAACTATGTGTTATCTACCTGAATGGGGAAGCAAAACCCTGGAGACTGAGCTCAGTCACGTGCCCAATGATTCAATCCACACCTATATAATGAAACTCTAATAAAAACTCTAAACTTGGGGTGAGCTGCCCTGGTTGTTACTGCTCTCTATGTACTGTCATATATACACGTGTCGGAATGTTGATGTGTACTAATTCTACAGTGAGCAATGGCAGCAGCACGTGCGGAACCCTCCCAGCCCTTCGCCTTGTGCATCTCTCCCTTTTGCTGCCTTCGATTAGTATCCTTTTGCTATACAAAAACTCATAATCCTAAGTAGAGTGATATCCTGAATTCTAGGAGTCATTCTAGTGAATTTGAACCTGAAGGGTCATAGAAACCCCGAATTTGTAGCCAGCTGGTCAGAAGTTCAGGTGGCTTTCACAAACTCGGAACTTGGGGCTTGTGTCTGTGCCCTTATCCTGTGAAGTCTGTTCCAACTCTTGGGGCTTGTGTCTGTGCCCTTATCCTGTGAAGTCTGTTCCAACTCTGCGTAGTTCTGGGGTTAGAAGTCACTGTAGTTGGCAATTTATCAGAACACTGCTATTTGGACATATGGCAGCACTATTTCAAATGATTTAAGGCTGATGTTTTTAAAAATGGGGTAAATATATGAGATGCATATCTAAAGACTTTGGCAATTAAGAATTACTATACTGAGATGGATTTTTATCAATTTTCAAAATAATAAATATCTAATAAATTAATCACAGAACTTAAAGTCCCAGTTTAATTACCTACTAGATAATACCATTTCAACGGAGAGCAAAGTAGAAATATCATATAACTCAATAGAACTTAACCAGAAGAAGGTATCATAGAGACACTTTTTATATCTAGAGTATTTTACAGATACAAGCTTTTGAGACCTAGGGTTTTTTTTAACAGTTAAAATTGAGGTCCAAAAATTAGCAAAGTTAATCTTCTCTCCCCATTATATATATAAGACATAAATATTTAGGATGATAGCTTTAAGTTGGTTTCTACCCCTTATGATTTTACAAACTTAGTTTACTTTGCATGGCATTTTCATCTAGAAAAGATACATAAATATAAGCCCCAAAGTTTGGTCTATTGTGTGTGTATATATATTATGACCATATTATGTATATAGTCACACATCTGTTTGTGTCCTAAAAAACTAATATTATATATCTGGGGTTATTTCTTTTAGCTATACATAGTCACAGTAACTAAACAACAACTAATCAATACACTTCATAAAGGCCCCAAAACTGGTAAACCTTGCATCTGGCTAGGCCAATGAGTCAATTTATAGTCTTTAGACTATAAATTTTTATTACCATTAAGTGTCTGATGGACTTTTTTGTTAAGTGGTACAACTGTATTTTCCCAGCAATTCACTTGAACAACAAGAGTTTATAGTGATTTTAAAAGAATTAAATAGTGAAGAATATTACGTAGTTTTATTCTGGATTAAAATTACTTATTTGTGCACAAGTAAAATGCATTTCATGTGACTATTCTCCATATATGTGGAGTACTTAGTTTATTTACCCTTCTTTTTGTCAACATCAGAATAAAAAGATTATTTTAAGTTTTTAAGCTATATTCTACCTGATAAATATTTCACTTTTGCTGTTAGGAAGACAGCTTGCAGAAGACCTGGTACAGTCCGTACTACAGTCTCCAGGATTGAGGTACAACATCTAAGAAGTGGAGAAAGAGGTTGCCCAGGACTTGCAGGCTAAACAAAACAAATTGGCATATCAATTCATAAGTTTATTTTAGTATGTAGTTAAAAGTGAATAGACATTAAATTTCAGTATAACTAGCAAAACTATATATTTTTCCAAATTTCTGTTGTTCAATTTCTGCATATCTTTACCATAATGTGACTAATACTACCTCATCTCCTTGAGATCTAAGAACAGATCATGTAAATAATGGCTTTTATTCAGCAAAATACTTATGAGATTATTATACAATTACTGATCTGATAACATGAAAGGAATATATTTTTTCAAAAACCGTGAAGGAAACATATTCAAAGGGAAGAAAACAGAATTTCTTGCTGGAATTGAGAGTCGAGGCAATGTGAATTCTAACTCTAGATCTGCCTGGTGATTTATTCAGTTCAGTAACTTGCATTGCCCCCTAGAGTACTGTACGATCAGTTTCTGAAAATTCTCTTTTTTTTTCCTAGTAGAAATCAGAAGGTAGAACACACTCATGGGTGCTACACCAAATGTCTCATTCCTTCCTTTCTGCTTTTCTGCCTGGCATGCTGAAGGTCCTCAAAGGTATGTTTTTAGTTTCTCTTTTTATTAATCTGCAGTGAATATGATAACTAAAACAGTACTAGAACATTTATTGTTTTAATGGCCATCTACCCAACCAACTTTTATCCAATGGTTATCCACTCACAAGCTACAAATGTGATATTAGAATTTAAATGTCAAATGTTCATTCTCCCTGCTTTGCCCTACTAATGCTGTTTCCTTTATTTGGGAAATAATCTTCCCCATCATCCCCCTATACCCCACAAATATATATTCTTAGCTAGAGTATGGTCTCTTACTGACAATGATTTCTGCCATGAGACATTGTTAATGACGAGAAAGTGCCACAGCTCTTTGCTACCTTGAAGCACAAAAAATGAGCAAAAATTTCAAAAGGAATTTCAAAATATGACCATTGGTACCGAGAATACCTCAACTTCTTTAAATTTCTACAGCATTTATAATTTGTATAATAAAATTTGGCATTCTGTGTCATCTCATACAGTCCCACAGTAGTTCCATATTTTGTTTTGCTTCTTTTACAAGGCTAGGGTCTTATGTGCCTTGAAGACTGGAACTTTACACATTTTCAAACAGTAAGTAAATTCTTTAAAAATATTTTTTCACTTGAAAACAGTGAAAGTACAGGTGATATAGTGAGGTTAAGGTTCTTTGCCATCTGCTAAGAATTATTTATTGGAAAAATTATTTCTTAGAGAACCACCATCATTTTTGCTATAAACACTTTCAGAGTGACGCACATATGGACAATCTCTAAGATAACATCCATTTGATTAAAAAAAAAAAGCTATATAAAAGGGGCAAGGAACAGAGCTGTAGAGACAGACAAGTCTGCCCTTCTGATGTTTCCCCATGAAAGCACCATTCTCAGTGCTAATTAGGTGCCATCACGCTGACAAAAGTTATACTGCAGGGTCAAAGAATGTCCTGGACCAGGGACACAATTACCACTGAACACGTTATCTCTTGCTCCACCTACAATTACTTCTTAGCATAGCTTCCGGAGAAATCCTTTTAAACTGTTGAGTCATACCATGCTAGAAACCCTCTGCTGGCTCCCTGCCATGCTCAGAATTGATGCTGGGGGAGTGAGAGCAACCTCGAAGACCCTACTGGTCTGGTACCCTCTGCTGTGACCTCCTCCTCACTCCATCCTGGTCACATTAGTCTCCTGTGTCCCTTCAGGCCAGGCACAACTGTTCCTGTGCCTGGGACAATCTATACTGCATTTCCACATGAACATTTCAAGTTTTGTTTAACTTTTACCATCTCAATGAGGCCTAACCAGACCATCTTATCCAAAATTACCACCCCCTACCCTATTGGTATTTTCCATTACATAATCGGCTTGATTATATTATCTGTCTCCTCCTCGTAGTTATGCACGCCTCAGGAGGGCACAGGCTGTGGTTTATTCTTATATAACCACTTCACCAGCTCCAAGCAGAGCTCTGGGTACTCTACGAGCATTTGTTGCGTGAATTCTGAACACTGCACAAGTACTGAAAAATGCATTCCGACTCTAAGCAACTCAAAACAGATCATGATAGGGGAGATGTTATTCCAGAAGGGTTAATTTATTTTTCTTTCAAGTTTTTATTTAAATTTCGGTTAGTTAACACACACTGCAATATAGTTTCAGGTGTAGAGCTTAGTGATTCATCACTTACATTTTACACCCAGTGCTCATCAGAACAAGTGCCCTCCTTATCTCCATTACCGATTTAGCCATCCCCCACCCACCTCCCCTCCAGCAATCCTCAGTTTTGATCTCCATAGTTAAGAAGGGTTAATTTAAACAGATTATGAAAGTCTGGAAAAGGCCATGGTGATCAAAACAGCAGTACGGTTTCCCTAAAGAATGGCCATTATCCTCATTTCCTTAATACAAATGGTTGTAAATCAGGGAGGTTGTTAAGAATTATACTTTTAGCAATGAAGTCTTTGATACTCCCTCTTAGGATATTCCTGTACTGAATCATGAGCTGAGTTAGTAATGCTAAGTCATCTACCCACCGTCTGTAATAAAAAGAGTCCTGACTATGTAAATTTGGAAAAGAACTCTCTTGAGAATACAATAAAAGGTTCCACCTTCAGTTCTCCTCAGAGGTAGGTAAGGCAGATAATGCAGGGTGGTAAAGATCTAAATAAAACATGACAAATCGAGATCAAAAACAATATGGTAATCTGGAATTATGAGATGAATCTGAGAAGGTAAAATTTCCTAGGGATAGAGTCTGCATTTGAGTCCTCAGTTACAGTGACTAATATATCTAAGGACTTTAGTTAACTATGAATTCAATAGGGGTCAATAATATAATATGATTCACAAAAGAAGCTAGAGGAACACCCAGAATTAGGGAGGAAGAGGATCTGCCAAGGCCAAACTCATACATGGAATAGTGAGCTTACTAACAAAATAAGGCTGTCCTCAGGCTCAGGGCCAGGGTTCTAACTACATCATGTAAAAAACAAATGGTCAAAAACCTGGATTTGTTTCAGGGGAACATGAAAACTAATTTCTAAAATTCAAAGGTCTGTGTTATGAGTGAGGACTAACCCTTGCTTTGGCGAAGTAACTGTACCTGCTCCATGCCACTCCAGAGAGCAGGAGGCGGAGCAGGAAATGGGTTAATTTTCTTTTTTTAAACACAAAGCTCAGTCTGACAACATAGGAAAAGCAGTCTAATAATCATAGTCATAGAGTAAGAACTGCATTTTTGAATGCACCCAGAGGTTGGATGGGCACGTGATGTGGATGCTGTGGAGTAGATTCAAGCATCACATGCATGCTGAATTAAATGACTTCTAATATTTCTTCTAAACTGAAGATTTTAAGGTTTTATGAACTCTAAGTGAATATTTGTAAACCAATACATTATTATTTGATAGCAGCCATTGGTATAAGCATTCTCATTTAAAAACTATTTCAACTAATATAGATTCAAATACTACCTTTGTAAGATGCTGATCTAACATGTGAAAGACAATTTTGTTAGCACATTTTATGAAACATCATGTAAATGATGTTGAAAAATATTTTCATTGAAAATAAGTCTCAGAATTACTTACCTGCATTGGACAGAAATTCAGATATTCTGTAATAATTTCTAGCAAGAAATCAGGATTTAACTTCTCAAAATACTGTATGCCAAGTGGTAAATCTTCTAACTGTGAAAAGTGAGTGTCCAGAACATCGTTTAACAAATTAATAACTTCTTCTTGTCTTTTATTTTTCTTCATAGCAAGAACTGCATGTAGATAGGTTAATTCCTAAAAATTAAGCAGTCGTTATTAATTATCCCATTCAGTTATAAAGCCATTTATTTCACTTAGATTTCAAATGTTTATGAAGTGTTATTTATGTGCATTATTTGTTCAAATTTTAGTATTAGCTTGGACGAACCTTTAGGATCTTATACAAGAAGATTTAAAGTCTAATCCTGTGTGGAGGTAAGTTAGTAAATGCAATTATATGTTGAAATTAGAGTATATTAACCCTAATGCCATTACTATCACTAAAATTTAAAATCTCATATTTTATAAACAGTACCTAGGATCTACCATCTGAAAGAATAAAACACTGTACCGCAGATTTTCCAATAGACTGCTGAATTTCCCTAAGGAATTCTAGCTGCTGCTCTGCATCCTGTAACTGCCCTTCGATTAATTGACATCGGATAAATCCTAAAACCAAACAGGACAAAAACAGTCAAAGTCCATATCAAGTCAGGCATGTACACTTCAAGCTAACACAAACATCGGTAAAATAGATTTTCCCTCCATAATAAAGTATTAATACATTATAATAAAGTATAATATATTAAAGTAATACTACTCCAGATTTAAAATAAAAGAAAATAAAAAGGGCAGCTCTGTACCCAATAAAATCAGTTATTAAGAAATTCAGAATTTATAGGAACTGCCTCATAAAAATCTATTCTCTCAAGATATTATTTAAGAAATAAACACTTCTTTGAAAGATTCATTTTTTTTCTATTGTGGATAATGGAGGACAGTTTTAGAAAACCACAGCATACATTTTTTTCCTTCTTTCACAGAAGGTATTAAAAGGAATTATGACTTGCATCTCTCCGAGGAACATTTAGAAATAGCTGTCCTACCAATTAGCGCAGGGATGCTAGTTTCGTCAAGTGTCATGGCGGTCTTATACCACTTCAATGCCTCTTTGACTTTTCCTTGTAAAATCATCTGGTATCCAAGTTCTATAGCAAATTCTGATTGCTGAGGGGTTAAACTAAAAGCTTTTTCTAGTAAGGTCTGAATTTTTTGAAGAATGAGTTGACTTCGCCCACACTAAAAAGAAAAAACAAATTTTAGACTAGAAAGTCAAACACTTCTACTCAGGTGATAGGACTATTGTTTCCTAAAGATACAAATCATGTCTACTTCATACAAATTGAATGAAAAAAAGTAATAATCAAAGAAAAATAAAACTTCTCTATTTACTACCTAGACAGTACTGCAAGAGTTTCTATTCAAGCAGAACTTAAAATCTTAATGATAGCTATTTTAAAGATTAGCTTCTTGATTTTGAGACTCTGCAGGATTTTCTATTCCATTTCTGATTATCTTCTTCTTACTGGATATTGTGATAAAAACATTTCTTTACTATTATTAAAAAAAAATCCCAGACATTTCCCCCACCAAAATTGTCTTTTACCCATGTTACAACTGTGTTTCAGACACAACTGACCCTTGAGTAATGCAGGGGTGAGGGTGCTGTGACCACGCCCTCCCCCACCTCTCTTGCACAGTTGAGAATCTGCATATGATTTTTTACTTCCCTAACACTTACCCATTAATATCCTACTACTGACCACACCTTCCTGATAACCTAAATACAGTCTATTAACACATATTTTATATATTCTATAATCTTACAGCAAAGTTAGAGAAAAGAAAATCATAAGGAAAATACAATATGGTATTTACAATACTGCAGCCAGTGGATACAACTGTCCAAACCTGTGTTATTCAAGAGTCAACTGCAGTTGCAAAAAAATCAAAGAACAACCCTAGTTATAAATCCGATGCTCTGATTAATAAATGATTTCCCACTTCCTTTGGAATTTCCCACTTCCCTATCCTTTCCCACATCCATGAAGCCTCCATGATGTCTCTTTATGGTTAGAAATCACATCTTCTCTGAACTGCCTTTCTCAGGAATGTATCACACATTTACATCCGTATGATATTTTCATTCTAGGCCATATGCTCTTTGACGTTTCAACCTTTGTGATTTACTTTTTCATTCTAGGCCATATGCTCTTTGACGTTTCAACCTTTGTGATTTACTTTATTACTATATATAATATAATAATATTATATGATATAGTAAGTCACAGATAACAGAGCTCCGTTACGTAACAGGCACTCACAGTTCTGCTGAAGGCTACTGTGATCTTATAAAAAAGCTGAGCATTCTGTGGTTCCACGGCATCCAATGCATTCTCTAAGTTTTCCAGTGTGGTGGCAGCCTGAGATAAAAGTATCAGGATAATTTTAAAATAAACTAAGAAAAAAAGAATACATGATATATACACTAATTAATATTAAAAAAAATCTTTGCTTTTACAAATTCCCTCTTGTCCAGTGAAATCTGTGTTGTGAAATGTATTACAAGTTCTTTTAAAAAGCTCACAAATTATGAATAAAGAATTGAGTTTTAAAATATGTTTTTTAGGGGTCCCTGACTGGCTCAGTCAGATAGCATATGACCCTTGATTTTGGGGTCATGAGTGTGAGTCCCACACTGGGTATAGAAATTACTTAAATAAATAAAACTTTAAAAATAAAATAAAATAAATCAAATGTGTTTTTAAAATATTTGTTATTGAATGGAAACCTCTTGGTGGGTAAAGATACCCATAATATCCAATAAACTATATATGCCAACCTCTCTCTCCAGTAATTAGTTCATAACACACATGAGATATGGATAATAACATATAATTATAAACATTAATATTATATGATATCAGATTTTGGATTATCTATATAGTCTGGCTTATATTTAAAATATTCTCTAAAATAGATAAATTGGGGCGCCTGGGTGGCTCAGTGGGTTAAAGCCTCTGCCTTCAGCTCAGGTCATGATCTCAGGGTCCTGGGATCAAGGCCCACACCGGGCTCTCTGCTCAGCGGGGAGCCTGCTTCCCCCTCTCTCTCTGCCTGCCTCTCTGCCTACTTGTGATCTCTCTCTGTGTCAAATAAATAAATAAAAAATAAAATCTTTAAAAATAAAATAGATAAATTGTTAAGACACTGTAAGTTATTTCAATGCTTGGAAAATTTACTGAAGAGTTGTACCTAGTAAAATTCCTCTGGTATTTACTGAAGAACTTATTAGTTGCTGTCACATTTAACAATTTAACCAGACTAAACACAATTCAAATCCCCACTTGTTATAATACTATTTGCTTCAGACTGGATTTTGGCATTCCATAACCCAGAACATAATCAATATGCTCATTACTACAGAAACATGAATCTTATTACAAGGTCCAATGAGATGTCATCCTAAGCCCATTAAAATTACGCAAACTCAGTTACACTCTAAAAAAAACTAATTATATTTCCCATATATATTCTTCATTACATATCATCAGTTACATTAATCATGAATGGGAATTTTATGTAGAAAACCACATATAATGTAATTAATTATTTAAGGAATTTTCAAAGTATTTTAACTATTTGATATTTTTGCTTTATTAGTTGATTTAAGAAGCTCATCACTGTGTTAAAGTTTATTTCTAGAATTCAAGTAAAAATTACCAAGTCATACCTTCTTAGAGAGCTCTTTGAGGCTCTAATGTACGGGTGTGTATATATATATATATATATATATGTAACTACATATTTTTTACTACAGAAAACTTCAATAGTACAACAGAACTTACCTTCTCTATGTCCCCCTCCCTGCACAAATAGTAGAGAGCCAGGATTCTTAGCGCTTCCACATTTTGATTATCTTGAAGCAATAACCTGCAGAAAAACATTTCACTTAACGTTGAAATAAACTGAATGTACTCTCTTCTATTTGAGGGTTTGAAAAGACAGTTTGCTGGTGTGACTATTCCACTGTCTAAATAAGAATTTTAATTAGTAAAATAATATATCCTTTACAAAAATTATCAACCTCATTATTTAAGGTAAAAAAAAACTCTGAATTTTAATCTTTATAATAAAAAGATATGATAGATTATATCAGTCTCTTTAAATACTTTGGCAATCCTAAATAAAGTATTAACCATATCCAACAGTATATTAAAAGAATAATGGGTGGCTCCATCGGTTAAGTGTCTGTCTCTTCATTTTGGCTCAGGTCATGATCTCAGGGCAATGAGATGGAGCCCCACTGTCAGGCTCCATGTGGGCTGTGGAGCCTGCCTTAAAAAAAAAAAAAAAAAAAAAAAGAATAATTCACCTTGCCCAGGAATATTTATTATAGGAATGAAAAGAGGGGTTAAACATTTAAAAATCTGTTATTGTAATTCACAACATTAAAACAGATTCCTAAAATAAAATAAAACAGTTTCCTATGTGACAAAAACAAATCAGAAAAAATTATGGAAAAATACCCTATTAGTAATAGGAACAACTCCTCTTTCCCCAAAAAGACATAAACTTAGTAAAAAATATGCAAAAAGCTATATAAGTTCCTAAACCTTACTCAAGGACATTTGAAAAAGAAACTGAATGAATGGGGTAACTAACACACTAGGTTTCCTGTCATGAATGGTTCGGTACATTGAATTATTAGCTTCAATCTTCCCACCTTCCATTAATATACGCTTTCTGCCATGAGAGTGAGCATATAGTGAGCATATTCCTCATATAAATGCTGACATGTACTTTACTGCTTCTTAGCTATGGATTTGGACATTTTCCTTATATTGGTCAAGGGAATGTGAATAGGAGTGGCAGTGCCACCCTAAAGTTTCGGAGACATTGAAATTTCTGCCCATCCTCATGCATCTCTGCTATCACAACATAAGTTTCCTCTGGGTAGCTGCTACTCTCTGGCTTGAGCCCAGAGAAGAATATCCTTAGAGGGGACCAGAGACCAAACTGCAATGAGGTGCTACGCCCAGCCCGCTGGATTTAAAATCTGAAGCAGAATACCAGGCAAGCCTGGCGGAGGTCAGAGGATCCCTACTGAAGCGAGAAATAAGTGCTTTCAGGCATATGCCCTGAGGTCTGTAGTTGTTTGCTGTGCTCCGATAGCTGTTGCTCGGTGATACCCACTTTTGGTTAAAAACATTTTTCTCCCAAATAATCTATAGATTTACTGCAATTCAAACCAAAATCTTATAAGGTTTCTTTTTTTTTTAAATTTGGTAAGCTAATTCTTAACAGTTAATTGCAAAAGAACAGCCAAAAAAGCTATTCAAAAAGGAACATGATGAAGAACTTGCCCTAAAAAATATAAAAATCCATTAGAAATATAGGAAATAGACCCAGTTAAGGGAAAAAAAAAAAAAAAAAGACCAGTCAGTATGCAGGAGGAAAAACAGTTTTTACTATTAAAAAGATACTCAACAGGGCGCCTAGGTGGCTCAGTGGGTTAAAGCCTCTGCTTTGGCTCAGGTCATGATTTCAGGGTCCTGGGATTGAGGCCCACATCGGGGCTCTCTGCTCAGCAGGGAGCCTCCTTCCTCCTCTCTCTCTGCCTGCCTCTCTGCCTACTTGTGATCTCTCTGTCAAATAAATAAATAAAATCTTAAAAAAAAAAGATACTCAACATAATGGAAGAAATGAAATTAAAAATAAGGTTTTATTCTACCACATTCTACCACTTTTATTTTACCAGATTGTTAAAAAACAAAAACAAAAAAATACCACACCAATAGCAGCCAGAATTGATAAGGATGGGGGAGGGGGCATCCATTAGACTGTAGGTGGGAGTATAAATTAGTATAAATTCTTAGAAGAACTCCTTGGTATTGTCCTCCAGAATTTCAAACGTGTACACCTGAGGGAGAGACTGCAGTTTGGCCCCTCAAATCCACTCTCTCTTCATTTGCTTGGGCACACAACGAGCCGACATTTTCCTGCCACCTCTGCCACTAGAAGTGGCCCTTGGGACACAAGGCAAGGTATGCCACTTCTGGGCCTGGGCTTTTAAGAAAAGTGGAATGACTCCTTCACCCTCTCTTTCCTTTTGTACCAGCTGGATACCAATGTCATGAGGTTTTAGGACAAGGCAGAGCTGCAAGGGATTATTAGGAAAGGGATTATTAGGTCCCTTAATGACCATGTGGAGGAAGCCTGCCTGATCAAGATTTATACACACTCAAAATAGCTACATATCACAAGAAAAATTTTATTACGTGTTTAGATCTATTTTTTTATAGGCGCTTAGCCTACCCTAACAAATATGTTTCCCTTTAACTCAATAATCTCTCATTTGGAAAACCATCCATCCTCCAGAAATACACCTATACGTATATAAAGGGGTGTGTGTGTGTGTGTGTGTGTGTGTATGTGTGTGTGTGTGTGTGTATGTGTAGGCCTAAATGTCTACCTATGGGAAGAGATAAACTATTTGTATATTTACTTTATAGATGTTTTCATTGTTAAAAAATAATTATGTATATCTGTGTGAATGAATATAAAAGAATATCTACAAAATACTAAGCTAAAGAAAAATCAAGTTTAGGGGCACCCAGATGGCACAGTTGGTTAAGTGTCCAACTCTTGGTTTCAGCTTCCCTAGTGAGATCAAGCCCCATACTGGGCTCTACGCTCAGCACTGAGTCTGCTTGAGTTTCTCTCTCCCTCTCTGCCCCTCCCCATCATGCATGTGTACTCTCTCTAAAATAAATCTCTAAAAAAAAAAAGTCAAGTTTAAAAACTATGTAAGTCTATTTTTTACACACATCCCCCAAAATATATTTTTTATATATTATATTGATACTCCCCTCACCGCCTTACTCACACTGCCTAGAAAAGAAATCTAGAAAAATATAAACATCAAAGAGTTACTAATGTCCAAATTGTGGCCTCCAAATATCATTTCCCACTAAAAGGGTTAGATTGTATTCCACAATAGCTAATACCTGTTTGGGGCAGTAAATATACAAAATGACCCTTGTGTATCTTGCTTTACAGTAAATAGCAAGGAAACTATCAAAGACTACTAGGATCATATGAAAAGGACCTGAGAACTAACTTGAAGAGGCTACTTACTAAGAACCAAAGATGAGACAATTTGATAAATGGTTAGAAACATACAAGTTTAATCCATGTCATATAAACAAATCCAAACTACTGATCAGTCACCACTACAGGACACCAGGGAATTTTTAACTTTTTTTTTGGTTTTTGAAACCCAGAAATAAAAGACACAAGCATTTATTCCATTTTTCTTATACAAATTAAAACACCAGATAATCACCATAAATTAGAAAATTTTTAAAATAGTACTCCAGCTAAGAAATGAAGAAGGAATGATATAACTATATTAATCCTACAGCACCCACGTACTGAGCACAAATTTCTGCTAATGGGGTGCGTGGATGGCTTAGTCAGTTAAGTGTCTAATTCTTGATTTTGGCTCAGGTCATAGTCTCAGGGCTGTGAGTTCAAGCCCCGCACTGTATGTGGAGGCTGCTTAGGATTCTCTCTCTACCTCTGCCCTTCCCACTACTCTCTTGGAAAAAAAAAAAATTCTGCTAATACCACAAAAAGACAAGCAAAGATTATGTCCCTTTGATGAAAGAGCACATCACCACTTACGAAGTAACTGCAAAGAAATAGAAAAAAAATGGAACATGAGTCTAACTGAGCCTCTATATCCAGTACCAACTGATAGGAAATTCAGAGGATAGCAACAAGTTATATGGTATATAGCAGGCAATCAAAAAAATTCTTATGGAAAACCTACAGGATAAAAGACTGGTTTCTTTAACCTACACATTAAAAAAAAACCAGGAAAATGAGGAGGGATGAAAAAAAGGAATGCTCCAGTGACTTCATGCTTCAGAAGAAAAATCCAAATCCTTAAGATGACTAAGACTTTCATATCCTGGCTCCCCTGGCTCCACACTTTTACTCTGACTTCAATGTCCAGTCTTTTTATCCCTTCCATTCCTTAAAAATATGACACAGACTTTTGCCTCAAGGTTTTCACACTTGCTTTTCCTGCTTTCTGCAAGTCTTCTTCCAGGTCTCTGTGTGGCTTGCTCCCATAGCTCAAATGCTAGGTGCTCACGCCATCCCATAAAATTCAACCTCTCCCCCCACTCCCCATTTCACTTTCCAGCTTTATCTTTTCTCCACAGCACTTACAACTCTCTAACATACTACATAACTTCTTATTTGTTCTGCTTATTATATGGTTCCTCTCATTTGAATATAAGCTTCACAAGGGCAGGGACATTTCCATAAAAAAGTGTCATAGGACAGCTATTCACATCTTTATGTAAATCAGTAAATTCAGTTTTTAAAAACAACTCAAAGTTAAGTTCTGCAGTTCTATATTGTTTGAAAAAATCAATTTTAAAATATGATAAAAATTTTTTTTTTGGAAATTATAACCAGATCCAAAGGTACTTGCATTATCTTTTTTTACTTAACCTCTGTGCTGTTTCAACAGTCTGGTCCCAATCCTGTAAGGCAAGCTGTAGTTTCATTTTCTTTACAAATGCAGGATGGAAGCTTGGAAAGTTCACTATTATCTGGTTCACAGTGTCCAGAGCACCCAAATAATTCTGGCGCATCTCAAGGCACTGTGCCTAATGGGAGAAAAAACGTGATATCAGAACTGTGATCATACAAACTGAGATTCTCACAACAGTTATCCTGGAAGGGGCTGAATACTAATATTTAACTTTTTTCCATATTTTTGTTTTCTGATTTTTCTGTAAGGAACAGTTATCATTTTTATAAGGAGAAATACAAAACAAGTTTTTAACAAAACAAAAATTTTAAAACATCACAAACCAATAAAACTATTTATGTAAGTGACTTTGTTATAACACCCTAATTTAAATAACTAGAACAGAAAAATTACCTTTTAGAATAAAATATTTTTAGGATATTTGCAAATAGCATCTAAAATAAAGAGATTTATCTTTTTTAAAAAAAAATACTCCCAGGCTAAAGAAGATAAGACTTAAGAAAGAAGCAAAATAAAGTTCAAACAACTCCTAGCTCAACATGGCAGGTATTTTAAGGAAATAGCTGAATAAGACCACAGAACAATATAGATTATAGTTATGGCATATTTATAATAGATATAATAGAAAAAATAAAAATACCCAAAATGTCAGTACAGGATTAAATTATAGCCTATCCATTTAATCAAATTTTAGGTGGTTATGTGGACATGTAGATCTATATTTACTGACAAGACGAGATGTCATTTATAATAGTTGAACAGGTTATCTCTAATGGTGATATTTATTCTTAATTCAGATTTTCTAATTTGTGAATTTTTTTACAATGCCTACATATTAATTTTATAATCAGAAAAAATAAAGCTATAGAGTTTGTGTGTTAAGAAAAGATATGAGGCGGGAAAAAAAAAAAGATATGAGGCAGGGTGCTTGGGTGGCTCAGTAGTTGGGCGTCTGCCTTGGACTTGGGTGGAAGATCCTCAAGTCCTGGGATCGAGCCCTGCATCGCGCTTCCTGCTTGGTGGGGGTGCCTGCTTCTCCCTCTCTCACTCCCTCTGCTTGTGTTCCCTCTCTAGGGAGGGGAAAAGAAAGATTAAAAAAAAAAGAAAAAGAAAAAGAAAAGAAAAAAGAAAGAAAAGATATGAGGCATATTTACCACATATCAGATTTTTAAAAATTTGCTTCAAGATCTCTTTTAGGAATAAATTTAGTCCTAGAATATCTCAGTTCAAAATGAGCATCCAACCTCAAAAGATGCAATATAATCCTAAAATCGGTTTGACATTGTATTTTTATGTATATTCCCATGTAATTATATTCCCATATAATTAAAGGAAAGTCTGAGAACCTCCAAAGATGCCATTATGTCAAGATAAATTATTAAAATTTCTGAATAGCTGAGAAAGATTAATGCAGAGTATTTTTTCAAATTACATATGTCTTTAGAATCTGCCTAAATAGGTGGTAATGTAAAAAAAGAAAATCTTCTTAAAAGACTACACATCTATTACTTCCTTAGACCATCATCTGCCATATAATGCCACAAACATATTAAATGAAACTAAGTTTGCTGTATATTTGGTTCACATCATTCCAAGTTGGAATCAGGCTAATGCAAACATCTTCTATTGAATTAGCTGAAAAATAAATACATAATTGGGATGGATTGTATCAGAAAAAGAATCTAACCCAATGTTAAGTATTGGAGGAAAAAGATAAATCCCTCCTAAACCATATTAACACCTGAAATAGCCCCACTTTAGGAGATTATCAACTAGTTTTCTTTAATAGGGAGGAAGAGAAATGATCAAGAGAAACTTTTTTTTTTTTTTTTTT